>JAGDYQ010000030.1:3330059-3342503 GCA_021962125.1 Bulinus truncatus | reverse complement strand
ATGTGTCAATAGAAGTGGTGGGGGGAGGACTTTTTAAATCACAGGCCACAATGGGCCCTTAAAAGTGACAGAGGGGCCACACCACGAACTTTTAAATTTTACAGAATATGCGTACTGAGAATAATTCAGGTTTTACTGAATATAAACTGAACATTCGTGCAATTACAATTAAATCACTTAGGCTTGATCAAATGGCCTATACTAGTCTGGTCTACACAATTACAGATCTAGTTATCTTTACCTCAAACAAATTATTGCAGTGAAGGTTAAATGGGGAAATTTTTTTTTAGCGTTCAACCACTAATTGAAATAAAATATTTTCTTTTTACAATTTTTAGTTTGTTTTATTAGATCCGATGTAAATTTTATGGTTGTTCAGCAGATTTGACACAGAGATTCGGCTTCCAAATTGTTTGACCATTTTTTGAGTAAATTTTTCCTGACATATTCAACTACATCAGTCAATACAATAAAAAATAAAACAGTTCAAAAGATTATTAAAAGACTAAATGTATGTAAATACTATAAATTTATGTGTTTTATGCAATAATATGATCTTGTTTTATAGGCTAATATGTTCTAATTGGAAGGATCTCATTATTTTGCTCAGTTAATTCTTTTTTAATGATTAAACACAATTCTTTAGGAAACATAAAGTTTGAAATATTTAAATCATCAAGTTAATCCATCCCTCCTGTATCTCGTTTTTTTCAGAGATCATGTAATACATGAGTAAGAAAAGGGAATGCGTTTTGGAAAAAAAACAAAACAATTACATCTTTATTTTTAATAATTAAACTAAAAATGCAACAAAAGAGCAAACAGCCAGTGAATTTATTTGTTAGCCTAATGCATGAAAGGGAAATAGCCATAAAAAAGGTGTAAGCTGACTTGAACATTTTTTTTTTAAAGTTGCAGGCAAATTTCAACACAAAATACACGTATGTTTACTTTTAAATTATGCCCAATAAAATTTATTTCACAATTTTTTTTCGGGCTTTCCATGTTTAACATCAGATAATAATTTTTGCATTAAGGGTTGTTCACATGCCCAGAAATTATGTATTAAATGGCTACTTGTACACCTGTACAAATTCTTAAAATTGATCAAGATAACAGATCCACCATTTGTCAACTAATGATTAGTTCTCCCTGTAATGGAACTTTTGCTTTCAATTTCTCTCACCAAGGCAATGGAGGGGTCCAGTTTGGAAAAGATCATCCTGGACGCTGGAGTGCTGCAGTGGTAGCTGGCATCAACAGTCTGATAATCTCTGTCCTCCAGGTCAACGACGTTCTGGGTGGTGTGAGGGGTCGAGGTAGACCAGTTCATCATCTGATGTTTTACAACGGACAAAAACAAAATAGCACTGAATAAACAAAGCAATGAAAAAGAGATGCACATGGATAGCAATCTGACATGCTGCCATATGGATAGCAATCTGACACACTGTCATCTGGATAGCAATCTGACACCCTGTCATATGGATAGCAATCTGACAAGCTGCCATTTGGATAGCAATCTGACAAGCTGCCATATGGATAGCAATCTGACAAGCTGCCATATGGATAGCAATCTGACAAGCTGCCATATGGATAGCAATCTGACAAGCTGCCATATGGATAGCAATCTGACACACTGACATATGGATAGCAATATGACA
This sequence comes from Bulinus truncatus, assembly GCA_021962125.1. Classification (NCBI taxonomy): domain Eukaryota; kingdom Metazoa; phylum Mollusca; class Gastropoda; family Planorbidae; genus Bulinus; species Bulinus truncatus. The sequence continues at coordinate 3,340,839 of JAGDYQ010000030.1, read as the reverse complement.
CGCTGTCATATGGATAGCAATCTGACAAGCTGCCATTGGGATAGCAATCTGACAAGCTGCCATTTGGATAGCAATCTGACAAGCTGCCATATGGATAGCAATATGACACACTGTCATATGGATAGCAATCTGACACACTGTCATATGGATAGCAATTTGACAAGCTGCCATTGGGATAGCAATCTGACAAGCTGCCATTTGGATAGCAATCTGACAAGCTGCCATATGGATAGCAATCTGACACACTGTCATATGGATAGCAATCTGACACACTGTCATATGGATAGCAATTTGACAAGCTGCCATATGGATAGCTACATAATGCTGTAACTAGATTTAAGTATCCCTAGCCAAATGAAGCAAAGATAATTATCTACAAACAGAATCCCAGAACTAGTGGATGTCATGTATCCCATAATTACTGGATGTCATGTATCCCATAACTAGTGGATGTCATGTATCCCATAATTAGTGGATGTCATGTATCCCATAATTACTGGATGTCATGTATCCCATAACTAGTGGATGTCATGTATCCCATAACTAGTGGATGTCATGTATCCCATAACTAGTGGATGTCATGTATCCCATAATTACTGGATGTCATGTATACCCCCCAACCAATGCAATATTTTGTGGAGGGATAAGAGTCTGGGCTAGTCTATGAATTGAACACATATCAAACAAAACTAATGTAAGAATTGGTCACACCAAGTGTCTGGAATCTAGCTAAAATCTCACCATAGTAACCAATGAACCAGTGGGCGTGGTTAGGCTTGCCTCCAATAATGCCAACAGATTGCTTGAGTGTGAAGCATTTCTAGAAAAAAAAAACAAATTCAAGAGCTGAGACTATTTTATTTTTTACGTTTCACAAATTTAGTGGTAGGGAATGTTTGTTTTATGTGATAGGACTTGTTGTTTTATGTGATAGGACTTGTTGTTTTATGTGATAGGACTTGTTGTTTTATGTGATAGGACTTGTTGTTTTATGTGATAGGACTTGTTTTTGTGATAGGACTTGTTGTTTTATGTGATAGGACTTGTTGTTTTATGTGATAGGACTTGTTGTTTTATGTGATAGGACTTGTTGTTTTATGTGATAGGGCTTGTTGTTTTATGTGATAGGACTTGTTATTTTATGTGATAGGACTTGTTGTTTTATGTGATAGGACTTGTTGTTTTATTTGATAGGACTTGTTTTTGTGATAGGACTTGTTGTTTTATGTGATAGGACTTGTTGTTTTATGTGATAGGACTTGTTGTTTTATGATAGGACTTGTTGTTTTATGTGATAGGACTTGTTGTTTTATGTGATAGGACTTGTTGTTTTATGTGATAGGACTTGTTGTTTTATGTGATAGGACTTATTGTTTTATGTGAGCTGATTTGAAAATAAAAAAATATTTTAAAACATGTAGTTAGGTACATTTATTATTATTACGTATACTAGTAATCCAGTAAGGATGAGTTTATCTCTTGATATTATAAACCGGTACATGCAATAGGACATTTTATTGTGGTGCTTTACTCTCATCAGCACCGTAACCAAGTGTGCAACAGCTATGGAAGTACATGGTAGACATCAGCACCGTAACCAAGTGTGCAACAGCTATGGAAGTACATGGTAGACATCAGCACCGTAACCAAGTGTGCAACAGCTATGGAAGTACATGGTAGACATCAGCACCGTAACCAAGTGTGCAACAGCTATGGAAGTACATGGTAGACAATGGTGAGTGACTGGACATGCTGGGGTTTGAAACTGTAACCTACAACATGCAGATCAATCTTGCAACAAAAAGTGCTTGGGACAAAAAAAACAACAACTGGGCAGAACTAGTTTATCAAGGAAGAGAGGGGGGGGGGGGGAAAGTTACTCTATACAATAAATAAGAAGATGGTGGCTGACTCAATTTCTCAAATATCTAAAACTCAAAAACCATCCAGAATGTCAAAAAAACAATAAGCACTAAAAGGTTCAGGCTATTGCATCACACTTTGAATTATCTCTATAGAGTCACTTCAACTTTGCGTGTTAAATCTAATGGCCCCCAAGTAAACCATGTTATGATAGTGGCATCAGAGTGATTTGTTTGGTCGAAAAATGTTAAACCACCAGAAAGTTTCCACTGATCTGTACATGTGAAAAACAAAAACTCACTTTTAAAGAATCAAAGTATATTGGGTTAATATCCGTCAGTCCGAGCCTCAGTGGAATTATCAACAATAACGGCTTCCAGTCTAAACTTTTATGTTGCTTTGGGTGAGGTGTCCTCTGACTTTGGCTGCTGACATTGACAAACTCAAGAAAAATGAATCTTACTTCCCAAATTGTCCAGGTCTTCATCCTTTTTTTGAGATGTATCAGATTTTGGAGTTTTGCATAGGAACCTGAAAAAATAAATATCATGCATTTAAAATTCTTTCCAGAAAACATAAAAAGAAATTCAACAATTTTATTCTCTATCAGGAATAGAATGTTTTTTCCCCAGCTTGTGTTGGAGTTAAACAATTAGTTCAGGAACATTTTTACAATATAGTTATAAACAATTTTACAACAAACACATACAATGCTAGACTCTTCCCACACTGATGCATTTTTTAACTTAGTTAAGCAAACTTCATTTTTTCTTTTCTGCAGCCCCTAACACTCTCTGGCCAGAGTATGATGACAAAAACTGACCGCACAGTGTTGGCCGCCCTTGTCTGTGTAGCTAGGCCATGTTTGACTTCATATTTGACCAGTGGGAATGTCACAAACATGAGATATGCCCCTTCCATGCTACTATGGTGATTCACTGTTGTCAACTCTGCCATGGTTAGAATGTAGGCGTGGCAGAACTATCCCAACAATGATCACAGGCTCAAAAATTAGATGCATTATGGGGTGACATCAACAGGATCCAATCATTTTATCTGCAGTCAGTCTTCTGTATTTGACAGTAACAAGCTGTATGTATGGTAGGAGGTAACTAGATATAACAATGTCATTTCCAGACATCAGCTTACAGCAAAAATATAACTGCACCAGAAAATGTTTATATTCCCTTGATTTGTACATTGTACTCCTAAATTAAAAGACAAGCAGCCTTCCGTAACATCTTAACATCTTTCAATGGTATAGATTACCAGTAACCAACAATGTAGTTATTTTTATTATCCAACATATAAAGGCCATAGGTCACAAAAATATTTAGGAATATGCAAAGCTCTGAAAGCGCTGCCTGCTGAGATACAAAGTCATGCAGCTGTTTAGTAGTTAGTGTCAGCTGATGGGTGAATATCTATTGGTAGTGTCAGCTGATGGGTGAATATCTATTGGTAGTGTCAGCTGATGGGTGAATATCTATTGGTAGTGTCAGCTGATGGGTGAATATCTATTGGTAGTGTCAGCTGATGGATGAATATCTATTGGTAGTGTCATCTGATGGGTGAATATCTATTGGTAGTGTAAGCTGATGGGTGAATATCTATTGGTAGTGTCAGCTGATGGGTGAATATCTATTGGTAGTGTCAGCTGATGGGTGAATATCTATTGGTAGTGGCAGCTGATGGGTGAATATCTACTGGTAGTGTCAGCTGATGGGTGAATATCTATTGGTAGGTGTCAGCTGATGGATGAATATCTATTGGTAGTGTCATCTGATGGGTGAATATCTATTGGTAGTGTAAGCTGATGGGTGAATATCTATTGGTAGTGTCAGCTGATGGGTGAATATCTATTGGTAGTGTCAGCTGATGGGTGAATATCTATTGGTAGTGTCAGCTGATGGGTGAATAGCTGATGGATGAATATCTATTGGTAGAGTCAGCTGATGGGTGAATATCTATTGGTGGTGTCAGCTGATGGGTGAATATCTATTGGTAGTGTCAGCTGATGGGTGAATATCTATTGGTAGTGTCAGCTGATGGGTGAATACTCTATTGGTAGTGTCAGCTGATGGGTGAATATCTATTGGTAGTGTCAGCTGATGGGTGAATATCTATTGGTAGTGTCAGCTGATGGGTGAATATCTATTGGTAGTGTCAGCTGATGGGTGAATATCTATTGGTAGTGTCAGCTGATGGGTGAATACTTATTGGTAGTGTCAGCTGATGGATGAATATCTATTGGTAGTGTCATCTGATGGGTGAATATCTATTGGTAGTGTCAGCTGATGGGTGAATATCTATTGGTAGTGTCAGCTGATGGGTGAATATCTATTGGTAGTGTCAGCTGATGGGTGAATATCTATTGATAGTGGCAGCTGATGGGTGAATATCTACTGGTAGTGTCAGCTGATGGGTGAATATCTATTGGTAGTGGCAGCTGATGGGTGAATAGCTGATGGATGAATATCTATTGGTAGTGTCAGCTGATGGGTGAATATCTATTGGTAGTGTCAGCTGATGGGTGAATAGCTGATGGATGAATATCTACTGGTAGTGTCAGCTGATGGGTGAATATCTATTGGTAGTGTCAGCTGATGGGTGAATATCTATTGGTAGTGGCAGCTGATGGATGAATATCTATTGGTAGTGTCAGCTGATGGGTGAATATCTATTGGTAGTGTCAGCTGATGGGTGAATATCTATTGGTAGTATCAGCTGATGGATGAATATCTATTGGCAGTATCAGCTGATGGGTGAATATCTACTGGTAGTGTCAGCTGATGGGTGAATATCTATTGGTAGTGTCAGCTGATGGGTGAATATCTATTGGTAGTGTCAGCTGATGGGTGAATATCTATTGGTAGTGTCAGCTGATGGGTGAATAGCTGATGGATGAATATCGATTGGTAGTGTCAGCTGATGGGTGAATATCTATTATTTTGTCAAGTGATGCAAGCCTGCAATCATTGGCTGATTTTAACATGTGCTCACCTAGAGTTAGTCAAAATAATGAGTGAATCAGGTGAATTTATTATTCTGCAAATCACTTTTGCCATTTAACATGCCTAATGACAAGTTTCAGCAGCCTAAATATGTATGCCTGAAGTCGGATGTGCTATAAGAACTAATGGTCTCAGCTGTAGAATTAATGAAGAAATGATACTTATTATGGGCTAAAAAAAACTCTTGGTCAATGTTGATTCAAGTGATTAATAAATTCATTCCAAACTGGCATTAGGATAAATCCACTTGTCTACATCCATTCATAGTTAGAAATGGCATTAGGATAAATCCACTCAAGTCTACATCCATTCATAGTTAGAAATGGCATTAGGATAAATCCACTCAAATCTACATCCATTCACCATTCATAGTTAGAAATGGCATTAGGATAAATCCACTCAAGTCTACATCCATTCACCATTCATAGTTAGACTTATCAATGAAACTCCAATGTTCACACAATCTCTCAAAACAATTTTTGTTTAGTCCACTGGAAGGTCTGATCAATGAATACAATATCTCTGCAATGATTAGTTCCATTATGTGATGTCGATATTTCAAACTGACCAGATTCTTTCTGCACATTTTTTTTCTAAAATTACAAATGTGTCAGCTCCTGGCTAAAGAATAGAAAACATGAAACCAATGTGGTCAGTGAGGTTCAATTCCTAATCTGTATAAATATTGCAGTCACCCTGAGCCTGTCCAGTTCCTTCAGGTAATTTTGCACCCTACAATAGTTCCATTTCCAGAACTGGAAATAAACTTAACTGCTCCTTTGACATTAAGGCAAGTCACCTTTTGCCATCTCCTCCCATCCCACTGTCAATGGACAAAGTGGATCAAAGTGATGCCTGAATCTATTAAGCTGTTATTTTGAAGATGTGGCCATAACATCAGATCCAAAGTCACCAGACAACACCCCTTTTTACTACAATCCCAAATAAAGATTTTGAATTCATACATTAAAATAATGATAATGCCTTTTAATCACTCAGGTTTATAAAGTAATGCCCATTACTGTGAGAATGTGCCTAGAATTGATATCTTTTACTGTGAGAATGTGCCTAGAATTGATATCTTTTTATTGTGAGAATGTGACTAGAATTGATATCTTCTTTTTGTGAGAATGTGTCTAGAATTGATATTTATTATTGTGAGAATGTGCCTAGAATTGATATCTTTTATTGTGAGAATGTGCCTAGAATTGATATCTTTTATTGTGAGAATGTGCCTAGAATTGATATCTTTTATTGTGAGAATGTGCTTAGAATTAATATCTTTTATTGTGAGAATGTGCCTAGAATTGATATCTTTTACTGTGAGAATGTGCCTAGAATTGATATCTTTTTATTGTGAGAATGTGACTAGAATTGATATCTTTTTTTTGTGAGAATGTGTCTAGAATTGATATTTATTATTGTGAGAATGTGCCTAGAATTGATATCTTTTATTGTGAGAATGTGCCTAGAATTGATATCTTTTATTGTGAGAATGTGCCTAGAATTGATATCTTTTATTGTGAGAATGTGCTTAGAATTAATATCTTTTATTGTGAGAATGTGCCTAGAATTGATATCTTTTATTGTGAGAATGTGCCTAGAATTGATATCTTTTATTGTGAGAATGTGCCTAGAATTGATATCTATTTAGCATCTTTTATTTAAAGTGTCACACCTTGCACATCACTGGATGGTCCAGTGAGATTAACAATTTAAAAAAAAAATTATAGACAAATCAACGCTTGACAGCTAAAGCTGCTGAGTATTAAACTTACGTATTTCATCCAGTATAACCACATTGTCCAAAGCAACATGTATTGCCAGATCACTCCAGTTGTCATACACAGATATTCGCCTGTCAAAATGTAAAGACAAGCGGGTTACTAGGAAATTTAACACATAGTAGGTACTAATAGAGTGTTTTGAAAGAACTTCATCAAAGTATTACTTCCTCTAAATATGAACAGTTTAAGAATAATAGCTTGTTCAATCAAGGGAGTTAGCATTTAAATTATCAAATATTCTCCTTTGTCAATGCTACTGCAAATTTAAATGAGTGATCTACTTTAATGCCAATATGGCAATGTACTTTCAAAAGTGACCTACTTTAATACTTGTGCTATTGTGTTAGGCCCAAACCAATGGCTAATTGGCTTTCCTTCAGCCTCTCCCATGGATGCTGCGGATAAAATAAAAAATTTTAAACGATAAATAATAAGGCTAAACCATTTATTTGATTGTCATTATTTGTGGCAAACAAAAACCTATTTGGCAAGAAATTTTGTAAAAATGTATTCATTTTTTAACTAGCTATGCTAGCCACCACCAGAACAAACAAAAAAAAATGAAACAAACATCAAGGTCAGTGAGAGTATTCTGTATCATAAACCCATTTATGTCAGCATAAATAAAACTGGATGCTAGATAGTTCAAATGGACTTGGTTATGAGTCAGGTGGACAAGTAAAATGCCAGTAATCATAAGTAATCACAATGAGTACATGATTTATTCAGCGGACGGGTGGTCGAGTGATGTAGAGCGCTTGACTGTCGACCGGAGGGTCCCAGGTTCAAATATCAGTGAGAACTTTTGGGACTTTTTCAGGTCCTGGTGAAAGTCCTCAAGTCCACCCAGCTTTAAATGGGTACCTGACTTTAAGTTGGGGGGGGAGTAAAGGCGGCTGGGTGTTGTGCTAACCACACAATCTCTTTAAGTGCCGAGGTTACTGAAACAGATGAGTTCTACACTTCATCTGCCCCGATGAGCCCTTTGGGGCTTAAGGGAACTTTACTTTACATGATTTATTCATAGCTGCACATTTGATTTTCTTAGATGCATACTACATGTTAAGTATCAGATCTAAAATCTGTTTAAAAAAATAATACTTGTTTTATGCTGACCAGTACTCCTTTTAAAACTGTTCGCCCAAATGACCCCTACAGTTTGCCTAAACACAAATATGGTGCTACCTTCACTCAAACACAAATATGGTGCTACCTTCACTCAAACACAGATATGGTGCTACCTTTCACTCAAACACAGACATGGTGCTACCTTCACTCAAACACAAATATGGTGCATTATATGGTTCAATTGATATTTTTTTTCTTCTTAAAAATAGTTTCACCAGAAAGCAGTTGTTTATTTATGCAAATGCTTTTTTTCTTGATTTTTACCCACACATTTTGACATACTCCATAACTCATCCCATCTTCCTACAAAGATCTGTCCAGAAAAAAATTGACCCTAACCCATGGCACCTATCAATTGATAAGGGTCAGAATACATAAATAAGAAATGACAATTTTGTTTTTTCAGGGTCATCTAACTGATTTCATGGAGACGTGATAGTTCCTGCGTTGGCGTTTTCTTTCTTGGTTTCTCTGATCAATTTCTGGTAATAGTGTTGGGTTATTTACTGATATTTTCCTCTTGATTTTTTTCACTGCTATGATATAACAGCTTTCTAATAAAATAGCTTTTAGGTGTTGCTTAGAATAAATGGCAAAATGAGCGTAAATGATAATTAATCAGCAGCCTTTACGATATATGATAATTTACAATTTAGGGTAGCTCTATTTATATTGCACACCATTTCTGGAATGATTTGGGAAGCGTGCACATAGGATGAGGAGTTTGACTAACAGTAATGATACTATTGATACTCACCAATCTGGTGAATAGAATAAATGGCACACTTTTTGTCTTCAAACATTTTGAGTATCCTCCAGTACTTGTCATCATTGAACTCACATTGGGCTTCCCATCTCCAGCCTATAAAACAAAAATAATAATTGTAATATGATGTTATATCCTCCAGTACTTGGCCATCATTGAACTCATTGGGCTTCCATCTCCAGCCTATAAAACAAAAATAATAATTGTAATATGATGTTGTATCCTCCAGTACTTGTCATCATTGAACTCATTGGGCTGCCATCTCCAGCCTATAAAACAAAAATGATAATTGTGATATGATGTTGTATCCTCCAGTACTTGTCATCATTGAACTCATTGGGCTTCCATCTCCAGCCCTATAGGTAAACAAAAATAATAATTGTAGTATGATGTTGTATCCTCCAGTACTTGCCATTGAACTCATTGGGCTTCCATCTCCAGCCTATAAAACAAAAATAATAATTGTAATATGATGTTGTATCCTCCAGTACTTGCCATCATTGAACTCATTGGGCTTCCATCTCCAGCCTATAAAACAAAAATAATAATTGTAATATGATGTTGTATCCTCCAGTACTTATCATTGAACTCATTGGGCTTCCATCTCCAGCCTATAAAACAAAAATAATAATTGTAATATGATGTTGTATCCTCCAGTACTTGTCATCATTGAACTCATTGGGCTTCCATCTCCAGCCTATAAAACAAAAATAATAATTGTAATATGATGTTGTATCCTCCAGTACTTGCCATTGAACTCATTGGGCTTCCATCTCCAGCCTATAAAACAAAAATAATAATTGTAATATGATGTTGTATCCTCCAGTACTTGTCATCATTGAACTCATTGGGCTTCCATCTCCAGCCTATAAAACAAAAATGATAATTGTAATATGATGTTTTTTTTTAGGATTTATGATTTTTTTTATAGGCTTTATTCTGTTGTTGTTTTTATTATTGTTTACTTATGATATCGCTCAATTTAGTTGCATATCCACACAGACATGGCAGGCCAGGGCCCTAAATGAGCTGTAGAGCCAAAGGAAGAAAAAGAAGATCCTCACAGACAACATACCATTAACGAGTCCAAAGAAAGTTTATAACATAAACTTCAAATTTAAAAAAAAATACATGAATTAAAATCATGTGCCGTAACATTCACACTAAATGCCCATGATTGTACATGTAAGTTAATCCGCTGTCAAGAAGGATTAAGGTAGAAAAACCTTTATAAAAAATACACATCTGTGGCTTTGTTCAAGACAATTTATAAAAATACATTTCAGTGACTTTGTTCACAGTAAAATTTGCAACTACCTCTTCTTTATAAATATTCTGCCGTCCCGAAGGATAAAGTTAAAAAAACTTTATCAAAATACATTTCTATAACTTTGTACACGGTTGCAACTAAATCTTCTCTAAATGCTTTTTCTGTCTTAACATTGTCTATCAGTTTGCCTGTTCAATGTCTCATCTGGCTGTCTGTCAAACAAACTTGCATGCAGAATAATCTCCAGGTAAGTAGTTCAGATGCTAAGACCCATACTTTTTAATTGGTCCATCTACACCTCTTCTTACTCATTTACATAGTTAGGACCTTTCTCCAGGCTATTGATTGGTCCAGGCTAGTGATTGGTGTGGCTAAAATATGCATTATAAGGCTCGCATGCCTTTATTACCTACTGATAAGTTCATGGGCTCCCCAGCTCGATACAAAGAAGGTTTGCTGACTACGCTGTATTCAGATGAAGTATGATCTCACCCTAACACCCGACACAATGTGTTTTATATGTAAATTACCCAATTTTTCCCAACCTGGTTCACTGGCTTATTATTTTAACTATTTTCCACCCAGCAAGATTGAACCTGAATGATTTACATATGTGGCTTTGGCTGAGAATATTGATCTTTTTAATTGACAATTAAAAGTTTTTCTAAGTTATAGCTGTACAGAAAACTATCGTTACAATAAATTTACCTTACCAAACAAAAAGAAAGAAAAATAGAAATATTTCCCTTCAAAGCATAACAAGTGACGCACAATAATGATTAAATGGAATTAGTAGTATATTGATGCTGGAAAGTATTAAGAAGGAAATAAAATCCAGATTAAAGTTACTACAAATATCAGGATTCTCTGAAATAATAATCGAAGTAAGAAAAAACAATATAAATCAAAGCATAAGCAACATATAAATACAATTCATTATTTAAACATAAGG
>JAGDYQ010000030.1:3165782-3329559 GCA_021962125.1 Bulinus truncatus | reverse complement strand
CTTCTCCTCTCTACACCCCCACCACTCCTACACCCCCGCCACTCTCTACACCCCCACCAAATTTCTACACCCCCACCACTCTCTACACCCAACCACACCACTCTCTACACCCCCACCACTCTCTACACCCAACCACACCACTCTCTACACCCCCACCACTCTCTACACCCCCACCACTCTCTACACCCAACCACACCACTCTCTACACCCCCACCACTCTCTACACCCAACCACACCACTCTCTACACCCCCACCACTCTCTACACCCAACCACACCACTCTCTACACCCCCACCACTCTCTACACCCCCACCACTCTCTACACCCCCACCACTCTCTACACCCCCACCACTCTCTACACCCAACCACACCACTCTCTACACCCCCACCACTCTCTACACCCAACCACAGCACTCTCTACACCCCCACCACTCTCTACACCCAACCACACCACTCTCTACACCCCCACCACTCTCTACACTCCCACCACTCTCTACACCCCCACAACTCTCTACACCCAACCACACCACTCTACACCCCCACCACTCTACACCCAACCACACCACTCTCTACACCCCCACCACTCTTTACACCCAACCACTCCCTACACCCCCACCACTCTCTACACCCAACCACACCACTCTCTACACCCCTACCACTCTCTACACCCAACCACACCACTCTCTACACCCCCACCACTCTCTACACCCCCACCACTCTCTACACCCAACCACACCACTCTCTACACCCCCACCACTCTCTACACCCAACCACACCACACTCTCCTACACCCAACCACACCACTCCCTACACCCCCACCACTCTCTACACCCCCACCACTCTCTACACCCCACCACTCTCTACACCCCCACCACTCTCTACACCCAACCACACCACTCTCTACACCCCCACCACTCTCTACACCCCCACCACTCTCTACACCCAACCACTCTCTACACCCCCACCACTCTCTACACCCAACCACACCACTCTCTACACCCGCACCACTCTCTACACCCCCACCACTCTCTACACCCAACCACACCACTTACACCCGCACCACTCTCTACACCCCACCACTCTCTACACCCAACCACACCACTCTCTACACCAGCACCACTCTCTACACCCCCACCACTCTACACCCCACCACTCTCTACACCCAACCACACCACTCTCTACACCCCCACCACTCTCTACACCCCCACCAAATCTACACCCAACCACACCACTCTCTACACCCCTACCACTCTCTACACCCAACCACACCACTCTCTACACCCCCACCACTCTCTACACCCCCACCACTCTCTACACCCAACCACACCACTCTACACCCCCACCACTCTCTACACCCAACCACACCACTCTCTACACCCCCACCACTCTCTACACCCCCACCACTCTCTACACCCTCACCACTCTCTACACCCCCACCACTCTCTACACCCCCACCACTCTCTACACTCCAACCACACCCTCTCTACACCCCCACCACTCTCTACACCCCCACCACTCTCTACACCCCACCACTCTCTACACCCAACCACACCACTCTCTACCCCCCACCACTCTCTACACCCAACCACACCACTCTCCTACACCCCCACCACTCTCTACACCCAACCACACCACTCTCTACACCCCCAACACTTCTACACCCCCACCACTCTCTACACCCAACCACACCACTCTCTACACCCCCACCACTCTCTACACCCAACCACACCACTCTCTACACCCCCCCACCACTCTCTACACCCCACCACTCTCTACACCCCCACCACTCTCTACACCCCCACAACTCTCTACACCCCCACCACTCCTCTACACCCCCCACCACTCTCTACACCCCCACCACTCTCTACACCCCCACCACTCTCTACACCCCCACCACTCTCTACACCCCCACCACTCTCTACACCCCCACCACTCTCTACACCCCCACCACTCTCTACACCCAACCACACCACTTCTCTACACCCCCACCACTCTCTACAATTCCCCACCACACTCTACACCCCCACCACTCTCTACACCCAACCACTCTTCTGCACCCAAAAACACCACTCTCTACACCCCCACCACTCTCTACACCCGCACCACTCTCTACACCCCACCACTCTCTACACCCCCACCACTCTCTACACCCAACCACACCACTCTCTACACCTGCACCACTCTCTACACCCCCACCACTCTCTACACCCAACCACACCACTCTCTACACCCCACCACTCTCTACACCCCCACCACTCTCTACACCCCCACCACTCTCTACACCCAACCACACCACTCTCTACCCCCACCACTCTCTACACCCCCACCACTCTCTACACCCAACCACACCACTCTCTACACCCATACCACTCTCTACACCCAACCACACCACTCTCTACACCCCCACCACTCTCTACACCCCCACCACTCTCACACCCCCACCACTCTCTACACCCAACCACACCACTCTCTACACCCCCCCACCACTCTCTACACCCCCACCACTCTCTACACCCAACCACACCACTCTCTACACCCCCACCACTCTCTACACCCCCACCACTCTCTACACCCCCACCACTCTCTACACCCTCACCACTCTCTACACCCCCACCACTCTCTACACCCCCACCACTCTCTACACCCCCACCACTCTCTACACCCCCCACCACTTCTCTACACCCAACCACACCACTCTCTACACCCCCACCACTCTCTACACCCAACCACACAACTCTACACCCCCACCATTCTTTACACCCAACCACTCCCTACACCCCCACCACTCTCTACACCCAACCACACCACTCTCTACACCCAACCACACCACTCTCTACACCCCCACCACTCTCTACACCCCCACCACTCTCTACACCCCACCACTCTCTACACCCAACCACACCACTCTCTACCCCCCACCACTTCTACACCCAACCACACCACTTCTACACCCCCACCACTCTCTACACCCAACCACACCACTTCTCTACACCCCCAACACTCCTACACCCCCACCACTCTCTACACCCAACCACACCACTCTCTACACCCCCACCACTCTCTACACCCAACCACACCACTCTCTACACCCCCACCACTCTCTACACCCAACCACACCAATTCTCTACACCCCCACCACTCTCTACACCCAACCACACCACTCTCTACACCCCCACCACTCTCTACACCCCCACCACTCTCTACACCCAACCACACCACTCTCTACACCCAACCACACCACTCTCTACACCCCCCACTCTCTACACCCCCACCACTCTACACCCAACCACACCACTCTCTACACCCCCACCACTCTCTACACCCAACCACACCACTCACTACACCCCCACCACTCTCTACACCCAACCACACCACTCTCTACACCCCACCACTCTCTACACCCCACCACTCTCTACACCCCCACCACTCTCTACACCCAACCACACCACTCTCTACACCCCCACCACTCTCTACACCCCCACCACTCTCTACACCCCCACCACTCTCTACACCCCCACCACTCTCTACACCCCCACCACTCTCTACACCCATCCACACCACCACTCTCTACACCCCCACCACTCTCTACACCCCCACCACTTTCTACACCCCCACCACTCTCTACACCCAACCACACCACTCTCTACACCCAACCACACCACTCTCTACACCCCCACCACTCCCTACACCCCCACCACTCTCTACACCCCCACCACTCTCTACACCCCCACCACCTCTACACCCAACCACTCTCTACACCCCCACCACTCTCTGCACCCAACCACACCACTCTCTACACCCAACCACACCACTCTCTACACCCAACCACACCACTCTCTACAACCCCACCACTCTCTACACCCCCACCACTCTCTACACCCCCACCACTCTACACCCCCGCCACTCTCTACACCCAACCACACCACTCTCTACACCCCCACCACTCTCTACACCCAACCACACCACTCTCTACACCCCCACCACTCTCTACACCCCCACCACTCTCTACACCCCCACCACTCTCTACACCCAACCACACCACTCTCTACACCCCCCACCACTCTCTACACCCAACCACACCACTCTCTACACCCCCACCACTCTCTACACCCCCACCACTCTCTACACCCAACCACACCACTCTCTACACCCCACCACTCTCTACACCCCACCACTCTCTACACCCCCACCACTCTCTACACCCAACCACACCACTCTCTACACCCCAACCACACCACTCTCTACACCCAACCACACCACTCTCTACACCCAACCACCACTCTCTACACCCAACCACACCACTCTCTACACCCAACCACACCACTCTCTACACCCCCACCACTCTCTACACCCCACCACTCTCTACACCCCCACCACTCTCTACACCCCCACCACTCTCTACACCCAACCACTCCACTCTCTACACCCCCACCACTCTCTACACCCCCACCACTCTCTACACCCAACCACACCACTCTCTACACCCCCACCACTCTCTACACCCAACCACACCACTCTCTACACCCAACCACACCACTCTCTACACCCCCACCACTCTCTACACCCCCACCACTCTCTACACCCAACCACACCACTCTCTACACCCCCACCACTCTCTACACCCAACCACACCACTCTCTACACCCCCACCACTCTCTACACCCAACCACACCACTCTCTACACCCCCACCACTCTCTACACCCCCACCACACTCTACACCCAACCACACCACTCCTACACCCCACCACTCTCTACACCCCCACCACTCTCTACACCCCCACCACTCTCTACACCCAACCACACCACTCTCTACACCCCCACCACTCTCTACACCCAACCACACCACTCTACACCCCCACCACTCACTACACCCAACCACACCACTCTCTACACCCCCACCACTCTCTACACCCAACCACACCACCTCTACACCCCACCACTCTCTACACCCCACCACCCTACACCCCCACCACTCTCTACACCAACCACACCACTCTACACCCCCACCACTCTCTACACCCCCACCACTCTCTCTACACCCCCACCACTCCCTACACCCCCACCACTCTCTACACCCCCACCACTCTCTACACCCAACCACACCACTCTCTACACCCCCACCACTCCTACACCCAACCACACCACTCCTACACCCCCACCACTCTCTACACCCAACCACACCACTCTCTACACCCCACCACTCTCTACACCCCACCACTCTCTACACCCCCACCACTCTCTACACCCAACCACACCACTCTCTACACCCCCACCACTCTCTACACCCCCACCACTCCCTACACCCCCACCACTCTCTACACCCCCACCACTCTCTACACCCCCACCACTCTCTACACCCATCCACACCACTCTCTACACCCCCACCACTCTCTACACCCCCACCACTTTCTACACCCCCACCACTCTCTACACCCAACCACACCACTCTCTACACCCAACCACACCACTCCCTACACCCCACCACTCCTACACCCCACCACTCTCTACACCCCCACCACTCTCTCTACACCCAACCACTCTCTACACCCCCACCACTCTCTACACCCAACCACACCACTCTCTACACCCAACCACACCACTCTCTACACCCAACCACACCACTCTCTACAACCCCACCACTCTCTACACCCCCACCACTCTCTACACCCCCACCACTCTCTACACCCCCGCCACTCTCTACACCCAACCACACCACTCTCTACACCCCCACCACTCTCTACACCCAACCACACCACTCTCTACACCCCCACCACTCTCTACACCCCACCACTCTCTACACCCCACCACTCTCTACACCCCACCACTCTCTACACCCAACCACACCACTCTACACCCCCACCACTCTCTACACCCAACCACACCACTCTCTACACCCCCACCACACTCTCTACACCCCCCACCACTCTCTACCCCCACCACTCTCTACACCCCACCACTCTCTACACCCCACCACTCTCTACACCCCCACCACTCTCTACACCCAACCACACCACTCTCTACACCCCCACCACTCTCTACACCCCCCACCACTCTCTACACCCCCACCACTCTCTACACCCAACCACACCACTCTCTACACCCCCACCACTCTCTACACCCAACCACACCACTCTCTACACCCCACCACTCTCTACACCCCCACCACTCTCTACACCCAACCACACCACTCCTACACCCCACCACTCTACACCCCACCACTCTACACCCAACCACACCACTCTCTACACCCAACCACACCACTCTCTACACCCAACCACACCACTCTCTACACCCAACCACACCACTCTCTACACCCAACCACACCACTCCTACACCCCCACCACTCTCTACACCCCACCACTCTCTACACCCCCACCACTCTCTACACCCCCACCACTCTCTACACCCAACCACTCCACTCTCTACACCCCCACCACTCTCTACACCAAACCACACCACTCTCTACACCCAACCACACCACTCTCTACACCCCACCACTCTCTACACCCAACCACACCACTCTCTACACCCAACCACACCACTCTCTACACCCCCACCACTCTCTACACCCCCACCACTCTCTACACCCAACCACACCACTCTCTACACCCCCACACCACTCTCTACACCCAACCACACCACTTCCCTAAACCCCCACCACTCTCTACACCCCCACCACTCACTACACCCCCACCACTCTCTACACCCTCACCACTCTCTACACCCCCACCACTCTCTACACCCCCACCAGTCTCTACACCCCCACCACTCTCTACACCCCCACCACTCTCTACACCCCCCACCACTTTCTACACCCCCACCACTCTCTACACCAAACCACACCACTCTCTACACCCCCACCACTCTCTACACCCAACCACACCACTCTCTACACCCAACCACACCACTCTCTACACCCCCACACCACTCTCTACACCCCCACCACTCTCTACACCCCACCACTCTCTACATCCAACCACACCCACCACTCTCTACACCCCCACCACTCTCTACACCCAACCACACCACTCTCTACACCCCCCACACCACTCTCTACACCCAACCACACCACTCTACACCCCCACCCACTCTCTACACCCCCACAACTTCTACACCCCCACCACTCTCTACACCCCCACCACTCTCTACACCCCCACCACTCTCTACACCCAACCACACCACTCTCTACACCCCCACCACTCTCTACACCCCCCACCACTCTCTACACCCCCACCACTTCTCTACACCCCCACCACTCTCTACACCCAACCACACCACTTTCTACACCCCTACCACTCTCTACACCCCAACCACACCACTCTCTACACCCCCACCACTCTCTACACCCCCACCACTCTCTACACCCAACCACACCACTCTCTACACCCCCACCACTCTCTACACCCAACCACACCACTCTACACCCCTAACCTCACCACTTCTACACCCAACCACACCACTCTCTACACCCCCACCACTCTCTACACCCCCACCACTCTCTACACCTAACCAACCACACTCACTTCCTACACCCCCACCACTTCTACACCCAACCACACCACTTCTACACCCCCACCACACTCTACACCCAACCACACCACTCTCTACACCCCCACCACTCTCTACACCCCCACCACTCTCTACACCCAACCACACCACTCTCTACACCCCCACCACTTTCTACACCCCCACACCACTCTCTACACCCAACCACACCACTCTCTACACCCCCACCACTCTCTACACCCCCACCACTCTCTACACCCCCACCACTCTCTACACCCAACCACCTCTACACCCCCACCACTCTCTACACCCCCACCACTCTCTACACCCTCACCACTCTCTACACCCCCACCACTTCTACACCCCCACCTCTACTCTCTACACCCAACCACACCACTCTCTACACCCCCACCACTCTCTACACCCAACCACACCACTCTCTACACCCAACCACACCACTCTCTACACCCAACCACACCACTTCTACACCCCCACCACTCTCTACACCCCCCACCACTCTCTACACCCAACCACACCACTCTCTACACCCCACCACTCTCTACACCCAACCACACCACTCTCTACACCCCCACCACACTCTACACCCAACCACACCACTCTCTACACCCCACCACTCTCTACACCCCCACCACTCTCTACACCCAACCACACCACTTCTACACCCCCACCACTCTCTACACCCAACCACACCACTCTCTACACCCAGCCACACCACTTCTCTACACCCCCACCACTCTCTACACCCCCACCACTCTCTACACCCCCACCACTCACACCCCCACCACTCTCTACACCCAACCACTCTCACACCCCACCACTCTCTACACCCCCACCACTCTCACACCCTCACCACTCTCTACACCCCCACCACTCTCTACACCCCCACCACTCTCTACACCCCCACCACTCTCTACACCCCCACCACTCTCACACCCAACCACACCACTCTCTACACCCCCACCACTCTCTACACCCAACCACACCACTTTCTACACACCCCCCCACCACTCTCTACACCCCAACCACACCACTCTCTACACCCCACCACTCTCTACACCCCCACACCACTCTCTACACCCCCACCACTCTCTACACCCAACCACACCACTCTCTACACCCCCCACCACTCTCTCTACACCCCCACCACTCACCCCCACCACCCCCACCACTCTCTACACCCCCACCACTCTCTACACCCCCACCACTCTCTACACCCATCCACACCCCACCACTCTCTACACCCCCACCACTCTCTACACCCCCACCACTTTCTACCCCCCACCACTTCTACACCCAACCACACCACTTTCTACACCCAACCACACCACTCTACACCCCACCACTTTCTACACCCCACCACTCTACACCCCACCACTCTCTACACCCAACCACTCTCTACACCCCCACCACTCTCTACACCCAACCACCACTTTCTACACCCCCACCACTCTCTACACCCAACCACACCACTCTCTACAACCCCACCACTCTCTACACCCCCACCACTCTCTACACCCAACCACACCACTCTCTACACCCCCACCACTCTCACACCCAACCACACCACTCTCTACACCCCCACCACTCTCTACACCCCCCACTACTCTCTACACCCCACCACTCTCTACACCCAACCACACCACTCTCTACACCCCCACCACTTTCTACACCCAACCACACCACTTCTGCACACCCCCACCACTCTCACACCCCCACCACTCTCTACACCCAACCACACCACTCTCTACCACCCCACCACTCCCTACACCCCACCACTCTCTACACCCCCACCACTCTCTACACCCAACCACACCACTCTCTACACCCAACCACACCACTCTCTACACCCAACCACACCACTCTCTACACCCAACCACACCACTCTCTACACCCAACCACACCACTCTCTACACCCCCACCACTCTCTACACCCCCACCACTCTCTACACCCCCACCACTCTCTACACCCCCACCACTCTCTACACCCAACCACTCCACTCTCTACACCCCCACCACTCTCTACACCCCCACCACTCTCTACACCCAACCACACCACTCTCTACACCCCCACCACTCTCTACACCCAACCACACCACTCTCTACACCCAACCACACCACTCTCTACACCCCCACCACTCTCTACACCCCCACCACTCTCTACACCCAACCACACCACTCCTACACCCCCACCACTCTCTACACCCCCACCACTCTCTACACCCAACCACACCACTCTCTACACCCCCACCACTCTCTACACCCCCACCACTCTCTACACCCCCACCACTCTCTACACCCAACCACACCACTCTCTACACCCCCACCACTCTCTACACCCAACCACACCACTCTCTACACCCCCCACCACTCTCTACACCCCCACCACTCTCTACACCCAACCACACCACTCTCTACACCCCACCACTCTCTACACCCCACCACTCTCTACACCCCACCACTCTCTACACCCAACCACACCACTCTCTACACCCAACCACACCACTTTCTACACCCAACCACACCACTCTCTACACCCAACCACACCACTCTCTACCACCCAACCACACCACTCTCTACACCCCCACCACTCTCTACACCCCACCACTCTCTACACCCCCACCACTCTCTACACCCCCACCACTTCTACACCCAACCACTCCACTCTCTACACCCCCACCACTCTCTACACCCCCACCACTCTCTACACCCAACCACACCACTCTCTACACCCCCACCACTCTCTACACCCAACCACACCACTCTCTACACCCAACCACACCACTCTCTACACCCCCACCACTCTCTACACCCCCACCACTCTCTACACCCAACCACACCACTCTCTACACCCCCTCACCACTCTCACACCCCCACCACTCTCTACACCCAACCACACCACTCTCTACACCCCCACCACTCTCTACACCCCCACCACTCTCTACACCCCCACCACTCTCTACACCCAACCACACCACTCTACACCCCACCACTCTCTACACCCAACCACACCACTCTCTACACCCCCACCACTCTCTACACCCCCACCACTCTCTACACCCAACCACACCACTCTCTACACCCCACCACTCTCACACCCCACCACTCTCTACACCCCCACCACTCTCTACACCCAACCACACCACTCTCTACACCCAACCACACCACTCTCTACACCCAACCACACCACTCTCTACACCCAACCACACCACTCTCACACCCCACCCACCACTCTCTACACCCCCACCACTCTCTACACCCCACCACTCTCTACACCCCCCCACCACTCTCTACACCCCCACCACTCTCTACACCCAACCACTCCACTCTCCTACACCCCCACCACTCTCTACACCCCCACCACTCTCTACACCCAACCACACCACTCTCTACACCCCCACCACTCTCTACACCCAACCACACCACTCTCTACACCCAACCACACCACTCTACACCCCCACCACTCTCTACACCCCCACCACTCTCTACACCCAACCACACCACTCTCTACACCCCCACCACTCTCTACACCCAACCACACCACTCTCTACACCCCCACCACTCTCTACACCCAACCACACCACTCTCTACACCCCCACCACTCTCTACACCCCCACCACACTCTACACCCAACCACACCACTCTCTACACCCCACCACTCTCTACACCCCCACCACTCTCTACACCCCCACCACTCTCTACACCCAACCACACCACTCTACACCCCCCACCACTCTCTACACCCAACCACACCACTCTCTACACCCAACCACACCACTCTCTACACCCCCACCACTCTCTACACCCTCACCACTCTCTACACCCCCACCACTCTCTACACCCAACCACTCTCTACACCCCCACCACTCTCTACACCCCCACCACTCTCTACACCCTCACCACTCTCTACACCCCCACCACTCTCTACACCCCCACCACTCTCTACACCCCCACCACTCTCTACACCCCCACCACTCTCTTCACCCAACCACACCACTCTCTACACCCCCACCACTCTCTACACCCAACCACACCACTCTCTACACCCTCCACCATTCTTTACACCCAACCACTCTACACCCCCACCACTCTACACCCAACCACACCACTCTCTACACCCAACCACACCACTCTCTACACCCCACCACTCTCTACACCCCAACCACTCTCTACACCCCACCACTCTACACCCAACCACACCACTCTCTACCCCCCCACCACTCTCTACACCCAACCACACCACTCTCTACACCCCCACCACTCTTCTACACCCAACCACACCACTCTCTACACCCCCACTTTCTACACCCCCACCACTTTCTACACCCAACCACACCACTTCTACACCCCCACCACTCTCTACACCCAACCACACCACTCTCTACACCCCCACCACTCTCTACACCCAACCACACCACTCTCTACACCCCCACCACTCTCTACACCCCCACTACTCTCTACACCCCCACCACTCTCTACACCCAACCACACCACTCTCTACACCCCCACCACTCTCACACCCAACCACACCACTCTCTACACCCCCACCACTCTCTACACCCCCACCACTCTCTACACCCAACCACACCACTCTCTACACCCCACCACTCTCTACACCCCACCACTCTCTACACCCCCACCACTCTCTACACCCAACCACACCACTCTCTACACCCAACCACACCACTCTACACCCAACCACACCACTTCTACACCCAACCACACCACTCTCTACACCCAACCACACCACTCTCTACACCCCCACCACTCTCTACACCCCACCACTTCTACACCCCCCACCACTCTCTACACCCCCACCACTCTCTACACCCAACCACTCCACTCTCTACACCCCACCACTCTCTACACCCCCACCACTCTCTACACCCAACCACACCACTCTCTACACCCCCACCACTTCTACACCCAACCACACCACTCTCTACACCCAACCACACCACTCTCTACACCCCCACCACTCTCTACACCCCCACCACTCTCTACACCCAACCACACCACTCTCCTACACCCCCACCACTCTCTACACCCCCCACCACTCTCTACACCCAACCACACCACTCTCACACCCCCACCACTCTCTACACCCCCACCACTCTCACACCCCACCACTCCTACACCCAACCACACCACTCTCTACACCCCCACCACTCTCTACACCCAACCACACCACTCTCTACACCCCCACCACTCTCTACACCCCCACCACTCTCTACACCCAACCACACCACTCTCTACACCCCACCACTCTCTACACCCCACCACTCTCTACACCCCCACCACTCTCTACACCCAACCACACCACTCTCTACACCCAACCACACCACTCTCTACACCCAACCACACCACTCTCTACACCCAACCACACCACTCTCTACACCCAACCACACCACTTTCTACACCCCCACCACTTCTACACCCCACCACTCTCTACACCCCCACCACTCTCTACACCCCCACCACTCTCTACACCCAACCACTCCACTCTCTACACCCCCACCACTCTCTACACCCCACCACTCTCTACACCCAACCACACCACTCTCTACACCCCCACCACTCTCTACACCCAACCACACCACTTCTACACCCAACCACACCACTCTCTACACCCCCACCACTCTCTACACCCCCACCACTCTCTACACCCAACCACACCACTCTCTACACCCCCACCACTCTCTACACCCAACCACACCACTCTCTACACCCCCACCACTCTCTACACCCAACCACACCACTTTCACACCCCCACCACTCTCTACACCCCCACCACACTCTACACCCAACCACACCACTCTCTACACCCCACCACTCTCTACACCCCCACCACTCTCTACACCCCCACCACTCTCTACACCCAACCACACCACTCTCTACACCCCCACCACTCTCTACACCCAACCACACCACTCTCTACACCCAACCACACCACTCTCTACACCCCCACCACTCTCTACACCCTCACCACTCTCTACACCCCCACCACTCTCACACCCAACCACTCTCTACACCCCCACCACTCTCTACACCCCCACCACTCTCTACACCCTCACCACTCTCTACACCCCCACCACTCTCCTACACCCCCACCACTCTCTACACCCCCACCACTCTCTACACCCCCACCACTCTCTTCACCCAACCACACCACTCTCTACACCCCCACCACTCTCTACACCCAACCACACCACTCTCTACACCTCCACCATTCTTTACACCCAACCACTCTCTACACCCCCACCACTCTCTACACCCAACCACACCACTCTCTACACCCAACCACACCACTCTCTACACCCCACCACTCTCTACACCCCAACCACTCTCTACACCCCCACCACTCTCTACACCCAACCACACCACTCCTACCCCCACCACTCTCTACACCCAACCACACCACTCTCTACACCCCCACCACTCTCTACACCCAACCACACCACTCTCTACACCCCCACTCTCTACACCCCCACCACTTCTACACCCAACCACACCACTCTCTACACCCCCACCACTCTACACCCAACCACACCACTCTCTACACCCCCACCACTTCTACACCCAACCACACCACTCTCTACACCCCCACCACTCTCTACACCCAACCACACCACTTCTACACCCCCACCACTCTCTACACCCAACCACACCACTCTCTACACCCCCACCACTCTCTACACCCCCACCACTCTCTACACCCAACCACACCACTCTCACACCCCCACCACTCTCACACCCCCACCACTCTCTACACCCCCACCACTCTCTACACCCAACCACACCACTCTCTACACCCCCACCACTCTCTACACCCAACCACACCACTCTCTACACCCCACCACTCTCTACACCCCACCACTCTCTACACCCCCACCACTCCTACATCCAACCACACCACTCTCTACACCCCCACCACTCTCTACACCCCCACCACTCTCTACACCCCCACCACTCTCTACACCCCCACCACTCTCTACACCCCCACCACTCTCTACACCCATCCACACCACTCTCTACACCCCCACCACTCTCTACACCCCCACCACTTTTACACCCCCACCACTCTCTACACCCAACCACACCACTCTCTACACCCAACCACACCACTCTCTACACCCAACCACACCACTCCTACACCCCCACCACTCTCTACACCCCCACCACTCTCTACACCCCCACCACTCTCTACACCCAACCACTCTCTACACCCCCACCACTCTCTACACCCAACCACACCACTCTCTACACCCAACCACACCACAGTCTACACCCAACCACACCACTCTCTACAACCCCACCACTCTCTACACCCCCACCACTCTCTACACCCCCACCACTCTCTACACCCCCGCCACTCTCTACACCCAACCACACCACTCTCTACACCCCCACCACTCTCTACACCCAACCACACCACTCTCTACACCCCCACCACTCTCTACACCCCCACCACTCTCTACACCCCCACCACTCTCTACACCCAACCACACCACTCTCTACACCCCCACCACTCTCTACACCCAACCACACCACTCTCTACACCCCCACCACTCTCTACACCCAACCACACCACTCTCTACACCCCACCACTCTCTACACCCCACCACTCTCTACACCCCCACCACTCTCTACACCCAACCACACCACTCTCTACACCCAACCACACCACTCTCTACACCCAACCACACCACTCTCTACACCCAACCACACCACTCTCTACACCCCCACCACTCTCTACACCCCACCACTCTCTACACCCCCACCACTCTCTACACCCCCACCACTCTCTACACCCAACCACTCCACTCTCTACACCCCCACCACTCTCTACACCCCCACCACTCTCTACACCCCCACCACTCTCTACACCCAACCACACCACTCTCTACACCCCCACCACTCCTACACCCAACCACACCACTCTCTACACCCAACCACACCACTCTCTACACCCCACCACTCTCTACACCCCCACCACTCTCTACACCCAACCACACCACTCTCTACACCCCCACCACTCTCTACACCCAACCACACCACTCTCTACACCCCCACCACTCTCTACACCCAACCACACCACTCTCTACACCCCCACCACTCTCTACACCCCCACCACTCTCTACACCCAACCACACCACTCTCTACACCCCACCACTCTCTACACCCCCACCACTCTCTACACCCCCACCACTCTCTACACCCAACCACACCACTCTCTACACCCCCACCACTCTCTACACCCAACCACACCACTCTCTACACCCAACCACACCACTCTCTACACCCCCACCACTCTCTACACCCCCACCACTCTCTACACCCAACCACACCAACTCTCTACACCCCCACCACTCTCTACACCCAACCACACCACTCTCTACACCCCCACCACTCTCTACACCCCCACCACTCTCTACACCCAACCACACCACTCTCTACACCCCCACCACTCTCTACACCCCCACCACTCTCTACACCCAACCACACCACTCTCTACACCCCCACCACTCTCTACACCCCCACCACTCTCTACACCCCCACCACTCTCTACACCCAACCACACCACTCTCTACACCCCCACCACTCTCTACACCTCCACCACTCTCTACACCCAACCACACCACTCTCTACACCCCCACCACTCTCTACACCCTCACCACTCTCTACACCCAACCACACCACTCTCTACACCCCTACCACTCTCTACACCCAACCACACCACTCTCTACACCCCCACCACTCTCTACACCCCCACCACTCTCTACACCCCCACCACTCTCTACACCCAACCACAACACTCTCTACACCCCCACCACTCTCTACACCCCCACCACTCTCTACACCCCCACCACTCTCTACACCCAACCACTCTCTACACCCCCCACCACTCTCTACACCCCCCACCACTCTCTACACCCTCACCACTCCTACACCCCCACCACTCTCTACACCCCCACCACTCTCTACACCCCCCACCACTCTCTACACCCCCACCACTCTCTACACCCAACCACACCACTCTCTACACCCAACCACACCACTCTCTACACCCCCACCACTCTCTACACCCAACCACACCACTCTCTACACCCCCACCACTCTCTACACCCCCACCACTCTCTACACCCAACCACACCACTCTCTACACCCCACCACTCTCTACACCCCCACCACTCTCTACACCCCCACCACTCTCTACACCCAACCACACCACTCTCTACACCCCCACCACTCTCTACACCCAACCACACCACTCCTACACCCAACCACACCACTCTCTACACCCCCACCACTCTCTACACCCCACCACTCTCTACACCCCCACCACTCTCTACACCCCCACCACTCTCACACCCAACCACTCCACTCTCTACACCCCCACCACTCTCTACACCCCCACCACTCTCTACACCCCCACCACTCTCTACACCCAACCACACCACTCTCTACACCCCCACCACTCTCTACACCCAACCACACCACTCTCTACACCCAACCACACCACTCTCTACACCCCCACCACTCTCTACACCCCCACCACTCTCTACACCCAACCACACCACTCTCTACACCCCACCACTCTCTACACCCAACCACACCACTCTCGTCTCTACACCCCCACCACTCTCTACACCCAACCACACCACTCTCTACACCCCCACCACTCTCTACACCCCCACCACTCTCTACACCCAACCACACCACTCTCTACATCCCACCACTCTCTACACCCCCACCACTCTCTACACCCCCACCACTCTCTACACCCAACCACACCACTCTCTACACCCCCACCACTCTCTACACCCAACCACACCACTCTCTACACCCAACCACACCACTCTCTACACCCCCACCACTCTCTACACCCCCACCACTCTCTACACCCCCACCACTCTCTACACCCAACCACACCACTCTCTACACCCCACCACTCTCTACATCCAACAACACCACTCTCTACACCCAACCACACCACTCTCTACACCCCCACCACTCTCTACACCCCCACCACTCTCTACACCCCCACCACTCTCTACACCCCCGCCACTCTCTACACCCAACCACACCACTCTCTACACCCCCACCACTCTCTACACCCAACCACACCACTCTCTACACCCCCACCACTCTCTACACCCCCACCACTCTCTACACCCCCACCACTCTCTACACCCAACCACACCACTCTCTACACCCCCACCACTCTCTACACCCAACCACACCACTCTCTACACCCCCACCAACTCTCTACACCCAACCACACCACTCTCTACACCCCACCACTTCTACACCCCACCACTCTCTACACCCCCACCACTCTCTACACCCAACCACTCCCCCACACCCAACCACACCACTCTCTACACCCAACCACACCACTCTCTACACCCAACCACACCACTTCCTACACCCCCACCACTACTACACCCCACCACTCTCTACACCCCCCACCACTCTCTACACCCCCACCACTCTCACACCCAACCACACCACTCTCTACACCCCACACCACTCTCTACACCCAACCACACCACTTCTACACCCAACCACACCACTCCCTACACCCCACACCACTCTCTACACCCCCACCACTCTCTACCCCACCACTCTCTACACCCCCACCACTCTCTACACCCCCACCACTCTCTACACCCTCACCACTCTCTACACCCCCACCACTCTCACCCCCACCACTCTACACCCCCACCACTTCTCTACACCCCCACCACTCTCTACACCCAACCACACCACTCTCTACACCCCCCACCACTCTCTACACCCCCACCACTCTCTACACCTCCACCATTCTTTACACCCAACCACACCACTCTCTACACCCCACCACTCTCTACACCCAACCACACCACTCTCTACACCCAACCACCCACTCTCTACACCCCACCACTCTCTACACCCCCACCACTCCTACACCCCACCACTCTCTACACCCAACCACACCACTCTCTACCCCCCCACCACTCTCTACACCCCCACCCACTCTCTACACCCCCACCACTCCTACACCCAACCACACCACTCTCTACACCCCCACCACTCTACACCCCCACCACTCTCTACACCCCCACCACTCTCTACACCCAACCTCACCACTCTCTACACCCCCACACCACTCCCTACACCCCCACCACTCTCTACACCCAACCACCACTCTCTACACCCCCACCACTCTCTACACCCCCACCACTCTCTACACCCAACCACACCACTCTCTACACCCCACCACTCTCTACACCCCCACCACTCTCTACACCCCCACCACTCTCTACACCCAACCACACCACTCTCTACACCCCCACCACTCTCTACACCCAACCACACCACTCCCTACACCCCAACCACACCACTCTCACCCCCACCACTCTCTACACCCCACCACTCTCTACACCCCCCACCACTCTCTACACCCCCCCACCACTCTCTACACCCAACCACCACTCTCTACACCCCCACCACTCTCTACACCCCCACCACTCTCTACACCCCCCCACCACTCTCTACACCCAACCACACCACTCTCTACACCCCCACCACTCTCTACACCCAACCACACCACTCTCACCCAACCACACCCACTCTACACCCCACTCTCTACCCCCACCACTCTCTACACCCAACCACACCACTCTCTACACCCCCACCACTCTCTACACCCAACCACACCACTCTCTACACCCCCACCACTCTCTACACCCAACCACACCACTCTCTACACCCCCCACCACTCTCTACACCCAACCACACCACTCTCTACACCCCACCACTCTCTACACCCAACCACACCACTCTCTACACCCCCACCACTCTCTACACCCCCACCACTCTCTACACCCAACCACACCACTCTCTACACCCCCACCACTCTCTACACCCCCACCACTCTCTACACCCCTACCACTCTCTACACCCAACCACACCACTCTCTACACCCCCACCACTCTCTACACCCAACCACACCACTCTCTACACCCCACCACTCTCTACACCCCACCACTCTCTACACCCCCCACCACTCTCTACATCCAACCACACCACTCTCTACACCCCCACCACTCTCTACACCCCCACCACTCTCTACACCCCCACCACTCTCTACACCCATCCACACCACTCTCTACACCCCCACCACTCTCTACACCCCCACCACTTTCTACACCCCCACCACTCTCTACACCCAACCACACCACTCTCTACACCCAACCACACCACTCTCTACACCCACCCACACCACTCTCTACACCCCCACCACTCTCTACACCCCCCCACACCACTCACAACACCCCCACCACTCTCTACACCCAACCACTCTCTACACCCCCACCACTCTCTACACCCCCACCACTCTCTACACCCAACCACACCACTCTCTACACCCAACCACACCACTCTCTACAACCCCACCACTCTCTACACCCCCACCACTCTCTACACCCCCACCACTCTCTACACCCCCGCCACTCTCTACACCCAACCACACCACTCTCTACACCCCCACCACTCTCTACACCCCAACCACACCACTCTCTACACCCCCACCACTCTCTACACCCCCACCACTCTCTACACCCCCACCACTCTCTACACCCAACCACACCACTCTCTACCCCCCACCACTCTCTACACCCAACCACACCACTCTCTACACCCCCACCACTCTCTACACCCAACCACACCACTCTCTACACCCCACCACTCTCTACACCCCACCACTCTCTACACCCCCACCACTCTCTACACCCAACCACACCACTCTCTACACCAAACCACACCACTCTCTACACCCAACCACACCACTCTCTACACCCAACCACACCACTCTCTACACCCCCACCACTCTCTACACCCCACCTCTCTCTACACCCCCACCACTCTCTACACCCCCACCACTCTCTACACCCAACCACCCACTCTCTACACCCCCACCACTCTCTACACCCCCACCACTCTCTACACCCCCACCACTCTCTACACCCAACCACACCACTCTCTACACCCCCACCACTCTCTACCCCACCACACCACTCTCTACACCCAACCACACCACTCTCTACACCCCCACCCACTCTACACCCCCACCACTCTCATACCCAACCACACCACTCTCTACACCCCCACCACTCTCTACACCCAACCACACCACTCTCTACACCCACCACTCTCTACACCCAGCCACACCCTCTACACCCCACCACTCTCTACACCCCCACCACTCTCTACACCCAACCACACCACTCTCTACACCCCACCACTCTCTACACCCCCACCACTCTCTACACCCCCACCACTCTCTACACCCAACCACACCACTCTCTACACCCCACCACTCTCTACACCCAACCACACCACTCTCTACACCCAAACCACACCACTCTCTACACCCCCCACCACTCTCTACACCCCCACCACTCTCTACACCCCCACCACTCTCTACACCCAACCACACCACTCTCTACACCCCCACCACTTCTACACCCAACCACACCACTCTCTACACCCCCACCACTCTACACCCAACCACTCCACTTCATACCCCCACCACTCTCTACACCCCCACCACTCTCTACACCCAACCACACCACTCTCACACCCCACCACTCTCTACACCCCCACCACTCTCACACCCCCACCACTCTCTACACCCAACCACACCACTCTCTACACCCCCACCACTCTCTACACCCAACCACACCACTCTCTACACCCCCACCACTCCCTACACCCCCACCACTCTCTACACCCCCACCACTCTCAACACCCAACCACACCACTCTCTACACCCCCACCACTCTCTACACCCAACCACACCACTCTCTACACCCCCACCACTCTCTACACCCAACCACACCACTCTCTACACCCCACCACTCTCTACACCCAACCACACCACTCTCTACACCCCCACCACTCTCACACCCCACCACTCTCTACACCCCCACCACTCTCTACACCCAACCACTCTCTACACCCCCACCACTCTCTACACCCCCACCACTCTCTACACCCTCACCACTCTCTTGCCACCCCCACCACTCTCTACTACACCCACCACTCTCTCCCCCCACCCCCACCACTCTCTACACCCCCACCACTCTCTACACCCAACCACACCACTCTCTACACCCCCACACCACTCTCTACACCCCCACCACTCTCTACACCCAACCACACCACTCTCTACACCCCCACCACTCTCTACACCCCCACCACTCTCCTACACCCAACCACACCACTCTCTACACCCCACCACTCTCTACACCCCCACCACTCTCTACACCCCCACCACTCTCTACACCCAACCACACCACTCTCTACACCCCCACCACTCTCTACACCCAACCACACCACTCCCTACACCCAACCACACCACTCTCTACACCCCCCACCACTCTCTACACCCCACCACTCTCTACACCCCCACCACTCTCTACACCCCCACCCACTCTCTACACCCAACCACTCCACTCTCTACACCCCCACCACTCTCTACACCCCCACCACTCTCTACACCCAACCACACCACTCTCTACACCCCCACCACTCTCTACACCCAACCACACCACTCTCCTACACCCAACCACACCACTCTCTACACCCCCACCACTCTCTACACCCCCACCACTCTCTACACCCAACCACACCACTCTCTACACCCCCACCCACTCTCTACACCCAACCACACCACTCTCTACACCCCCACCACTCTCTACACCCAACCACACCACTCTCTACACCCCCACCACTCTCTACACCCCCACCACTCTCTACACCCAACCACACCACTCTCTACACCCCACCACTCTCTACACCCCCACCACTCTCTACACCCCCACCACTCTCTACACCCAACCACACCACTCTCTACACCCCCCACCACTCTCTACACCCAACCACACCACTCTCTACACCCAACCACACCACTCTCTCTCTACACCCCCACCACTCTCTACACCCCCACCACTCTCTACACCCAACCACACCACTCTCTCTACACCCCCCACCACTCTCTACATCCAACCACA
Organism: Bulinus truncatus; assembly: GCA_021962125.1. Classification (NCBI taxonomy): domain Eukaryota; kingdom Metazoa; phylum Mollusca; class Gastropoda; family Planorbidae; genus Bulinus; species Bulinus truncatus. The sequence continues at coordinate 3,306,976 of JAGDYQ010000030.1, read as the reverse complement.
CCACTCTCTACACTCCCACCACTCTCTACACCCCCACCACTCTCTACACCCCCACCACTCTCTACACCCCCACCACTCTCTACACCCCCACCACTCTCTACACCCAACCACACCACTCTCTACACCCCCACCACTCTCTACACCCAACCACACCACTCTCTACACCCCCACCACTCTCCACCCAACCACACCACTCTCTACACCCCACCACTCTCTACACCCAACCACACCACTCTCTACACCCCCACCACTCTCTACACCCCAACCACACCACCTCTACACCCCCACCACTCTCTACACCCACCACTCTCCTACACCACCCACTCTCTACACCCCCACACCACTCTCTACACCCCCACTCACTCTACACCCCCAACTCTCTACACCACCCACCACTCTCTACACCCACCACTCCACACCCCCACCACTCTCTACACCCCCACCACTCTCTGCACACCACACCACTCTCTACACCCCCACCACTCTCTACACCCAACCACACACTCTCTACACCCCCACCACTCTCTACACCTTCTTCCCTCTCTACACCCAACCACACCACTCTCTACACCCAACCACACCACTCTCTACACCCCCTGCCTCTGCAACCACCACTCTACTACCCAACCACACCACTCTCTACACCCCCACCACTCTCTACACCCAACCACACCACTCTCTACACCCCCACCACTCTCTACACCCCCACCACTCTCTACACCCCCACCACTCTCTACACCCAACCACACCACTCTCTACACCCCCACCACTCTCTACACCCCCACCACTCTCTACACCCCCACCACTCTCTTCTCTACACCCAGCCGCACTCTCTACACCACCACACCACTCTCTACACCCCCCACCACTCTCTACACCCCACCACTCTCTACACCCAACCACACCACTCTCTACACCCCCACCACTCTCTACTCTACACCCAACCACACCACTCTCTACACCCCCACCACCACTCTCTACACCCAACCACACCACTCTCTACACCCCACCACTCTCTACACCCCCCACCACTCTCTACACCCCCTCGCCACCACTCTCTACACCCCCACCACTCTCTACACCCAACCACACCACTCTCACACCCCCACCACTCTCTACACCCCCACCACTCTCTACACCACCACACCACTCTCTACACCCCCACCACTCTCTACACCCCCACACCTCTCTACACCCCCACCACTCTCTACACCCAACCACACCACTCTCTACACCCCCACCACTCTCTACACCCCACCACTCTCTCACACCCCACCACTCTCCACCCAACCACACCACTCTCTACACCCCCACCACTCTCTACACCCAACCACCACTCTCTACACCCCCACACCACTCTCTACCCACCCCCACCACTCTCTACACCCCCACCACTCTCTACACCCCCACCACTCACCTACACCACACCACCACTCATCTACACCCACCACTCTAATTTCAAATAACCACACCACTCTCTACACTCCCACCACCACTCTCTACACCCCCACCACTCTCTACCCCCCACCACTCCACTCTACACCCCCCACCACTCTCTACACCCCACCACTCTCTACCCCAACCACACCACTCTCTACACCCCCACCACTCTCTACACCCCCACACCACTCTCTACACCCACCACCACCCCCACCACTCTCTACACCCCCACCACTCTCTACACCCCCAACCCTACACCCTCTCTACACCCAACCACCACTCTCTACACCCCCACCACTCTCTACACCCAACCACACCACTCCCACCACTCTCTACCACTCTCTACACCCCCACCACTCTCTACACCCCCACCACTCTCTACACCCAACCACACCACTCTCTACACCCCCACCACTTCTACCACTCTCTACACCCAACCCCCTACCACCACTCTCTACTACCCCCACCACTCTCTACACCCAACCACACCACTCTCTCTACACCCAACCACACCACTCTCTACACACCAACCACACCACTCTCTACACCCCACCACTCTCTACACCCCCACCACTCTCTACACCCCCCACACCACCTCTCTCTACACCCCACCACTCTCTACACCCCCACCACTCTCCCACACCCACCACTCTACCACCCCCACCACTCTCTACACCCAACCACACCACTCTCTACACCCCCCACCACTCTCTACACCCAACCACACCACTCTCTACACCCACCACACCACTCTCTACACCCCCACCACTCTCTACACCCCCACCACTCTCTACACCCAACCACACCACTCTCTACACCCCCACCACTCTCTACACCCCACCACTCTCTACACCCAACCACACCACTCTCTACACCCCCACCACTCCCACCCACCACTCTCTACACCCAACCACACACTCTCTACACCCCAACCACCACTCTCTACACCCCACACCACTCTCTACACCCCCACACCACTCTCTACACCCAACCACACCACTCTCTACACCCCCACCACCACTCTCTACACCCCCACCACTCTCTACACCCCAACCACACCACTCTCTACACCCCCACCACTCTCTACACCCAACCACACCACTCTCTACACCCCCACCACTCTCTACACCCCCACCACTCTCTACACCCAACCACACCACTCTCTACACCCCCACCACTCTCTACACCCCTACCACTCTCTACACCCCCACCACTCTCTACACCCAACCACACCCAACCACTCCACTACACCCCCACCACTCTCTACACCCCCACCACTCTCTACACCCAACCACACCACTCTCTACACCCCCACCACTCTCTACACCCCCACCACTCTCTACACCCCCACCACTCTCTACACCCCCACCACTCTCTACACCCCCACCACTCTCTACACCCCCACCACTCTCTACACCCAACCACACCACTCTCTACACCCCCACCACTCTCTACACCCCCACCACTCTCTACACCCCCACCACTCTCTACACCCAACCACACCACTCTCTACCCCCCCACCACTCTCTACACCCCCACACCACTCTCTACACCCCACACCACTCCCAACCACACCACTCTCTACACCCCCACCACTCTCTACACCCCCACCACTCTCTACACCCCCACCCCCACCACTCTCTACACCCCCACACCACTCTCTACACCCCCACCACTCTCTACACCCCCACACCACTCCCAACCCACACCACCCACCACTCTCTACACCCAACCACACCACCACCATCACCGCTGTAATCACCCAGTGTAATTCAAATAATAATGATATGTTTCCACGACACACACGACAGTAAAATATAAAAGAGCTCCACGGACTAATGACGACAATGAAATGCAAATAGGACAAGATAAAGACATAGCGCAATTAATGAGTTCGTGGTGGAGAGACAGACTGAATGCCAATCAAAGACTTTCTTCTTATATCTGGTCATTGATTATTGTAAGGTAAACGCGCAGTATGTGCGTCTTTGTGTCTTGTAACAAAACAGTTAGATCAGGCAGTCATTCCCAAATTGTACATTTCGGGTACCCTTTTTAACTGAATGCATAACCTCAATAAAACCTTACCTACGCAACAATGACTAATCTGCACATTGGTAAGTGCACATGGACTATCTTCTCTCCATACTGGTAGCTGAGTCAAGATCGTCTGGCAGCATACTACTGTGTAGTCAAGATCGTCTGACGCATATACTGTGTGAGTCAAGATCGTCTGACGCATATACTGTGTGAGTCAAGATCGTCTGGCGCATATACTGTGTGAGTCAAGATCGTCTGACGCATATACTGTGTGAGTCAAGATCGTCTGGCGCATATACTGTGTGAGTCAAGATTGTCTGACGCATATACTGTGTGAGTCAAGATCGTCTGGCGCATATACTGTGTGAGTCAAGATCGTCTGGCGCATATACTGTGTGAGTCAAGATCGTCTGACGCAAATACTGTGTGAGTCAAGATCGTCTGGCGCATATACTGTGTGAGTCAAGATCGTCTGACGCATATACTGTGTGAGTCAAGATCGTCTGGCGCATATACAGTGTGAGTCAAGATCGTCTGGCGCATATACTGTGTGAGTCAAGATCGTCTGGCGCATATACTGTGTGAGTCAAGATCGTCTGACGCATATACTGTGTGAGTCAAGATCGTCTGGCGCATATACTGTGTGAGTCAAGATCGTCTGACGCATATACTGTGTGAGTCAAGATCGTCTGACGCAAATACTGTGTGAGTCAAGATCGTCTGGCGCATATACTGTGTGAGTCAAGATCGTCTGACGCATATACTGTGGTGAGTCAAGATCGTCTGGCGCATATACAGTGTGAGTCAAGATCGTCTGGCGCATATACTGTGTGAGTCAAGATCGTCTGGCGCATATACTGTGTGAGTCAAGATCGTCTGACGCATATACTGTGTGAGTCAAGATCGTCTGGCGCATATACTGTGTGAGTCAAGATCGTCTGACGCATATACTGTGCAAGGAGTCAAGATCGTCTGACGCATATACTGTGTGAGTCAAGATCGTCTGGCGCATATACTGTGTGAGTCAAGATCGTCTGACGCATATACTGTGTGAGTCAAGATCGTCTGGCGCATATACTGTGTGAGTCAAGATTGTCTGACGCATATACTGTGTGAGTCAAGATCGTCTGGCGCATATACTGTGTGAGTCAAGATCGTCTGGCGCATATACTGTGTGAGTCAAGATCGTCTCAAGATCGTCTGACGCAAATACTGTGTGAGTCAAGATCGTCTGGCGCATATACTGTGTGAGTCAAGATCGTCTGACGCATATACTGTGTGAGTCAAGATCGTCTGGCGCATATACAGTGTGAGTCAAGATCGTCTGGCGCATATACTGTGTGAGTCAAGATCGTCTGGCGCATATACTGTGTGAGTCAAGATCGTCTGACGGCATATACTGTGTGAGTCAAGATCGTCTGGCGCATATACTGTGTGAGTCAAGATCGTCTGACGCATATACTGTGTGAGTCAAGATCGTCTGACGTTTTTTTCCAAATACTGTGTGAGTCAAGATCGTCTGGCGCATATACTGTGTGAGTCAAGATCGTCTGACGCATATACTGTGTGAGTCAAGATCGTCTGGCGCATATACAGTGTGAGTCAAGATCGTCTGGCGCATATACTGTGTGAGTCAAGATCGTCTGGCGCATATACTGTGTGAGTCAAGATCGTCTGACGCATATACTGTGTGAGTCAAGATCGTCTGGCGCATATACTGTGTGAGTCAAGATCGTCTGACGCATATACTGTGTGAGTCAAGATCGTCTGACGCATATACTGTGTGAGTCAAGATCGTCTGGCGCATATACTGTGTGAGTCAAGATCGTCTGACGCATATACTGTGTGAGTCAAGATCGTCTGGCGCATATACTGTGTGAGTCAAGATTGTCTGACGCATATACTGTGTGAGTCAAGATCGTCTGGCGCATATACTGTGTGAGTCAAGATCGTCTGACGCATATACTGTGTGAGTCAAGATCGTCTGACGCAAATACTGTGTGAGTCAAGATCGTCTGGCGCATATACTGTGTGAGTCAAGATCGTCTGACGCATATACTGTGTGAGTCAAGATCGTCTGGCGCATATACAGTGTGAGTCAAGATCGTCTGGCGCATATACTGTGTGAGTCAAGATCGTCTGGCGCATATACTGTGTGAGTCAAGATCGTCTGACGCATATACTGTGTGAGTCAAGATCGTCTGGCGCATATACTGTGTGAGTCAAGATCGTCTGACGCATATACTGTGTGAGTCAAGATCGTCTGACGCATATACTGTGTGAGTCAAGATCGTCTGACGCATATACTGTGTGAGTCAAGATCGTCGGACGCTTATGCTCAAGAAGGTGGCCCCTCGAAAAAATAAAAGATCTCAATCTATCGATCACTTCAATATTTCACGTTGTTATTGATTGGGCCCCACTAGCTGAAGGGCCCAATGCTAACTGGCAATTATTTATTTATTTATTTATTTTAGTTGCTTTCGCGTGGGCCCTAAGAGCAGTTTTTATCCCGGGAACCGATCATTCTGTCAAGACACTTCTGCGTATCATGCTGGTTTATCCCGGGAACCGATCATTCTGTCAAGACACTTCTGCGTATCATGCTGGTTTATCCCGGGAACCGATCATTCTGTCAAGACACTTCTGCGTATCATGCTGGTTTATCCCGGGAACCGATCATTCTGTCAAGACACTTCTGCGTATCATGCTGGTTTATCCCGGGAACCGATCATTCTGTCAAGACACTTCTGCGTATCATGCTGGTTTATCCCGGGAACCGATCATTCTGTCAAGACACTTCTGCGTATCATGCTGGTTTATCCCGGGCCTACATTGCTCTGGTGAGGACCACTGGTGTAGACCTGAAGGGATGAGGTTGCTGTAGAGCAAACAGACCTTTCGTCTAACCTTCTGTTGGTTGCATACACATAACAACAATAATAGTTCAAATTGCTGAGAAATGTGTAACCAGAGTTCGTTTGGAACATTTTTTTGATTGAACAGATAATTGCAAGTTTGGTTTTTTTTTTCCTCTCTCTATTCAATCGTCGCTAAGGAATAAACAAAGATGGTGTATGTGGGTGGATAACTGCTATATTTCTTATAAGCGCGACTATTTCGCTTCAACAGAGTTATGGGCCTTTTGATCTAGGAAAGTGAAACAGACTGTGTTTTTATACGGAGATTTGGTTAAAGTATTACTTAAAAGCGTGATTCTTATTTATTGATAATGTCTCTTTGTCGACAATTTTTTACGTTGCGCAGATTAGAATAGGTCATTTCGATCAATTGACCAGATTAGAATAGGTCATTTCGATCAATTGGCCAGATTAGAATAGGTCATTTCGATCAGTTGGCCAGATTAGAATAGGTCATTTCGATCAGTTGGCCAGATTAGAATAGGTCATTTCGATCAATTGGCCAGATTAGAATAGGTCATTTCGAACAGTTGGTCAGATTAGAATAGGTCATTTCGATCACTTGGCCAGATTAGAATAGGTCATTTCGATCAGTTGGTCAGATTAGAATAGGTCATTTCGATCAGTTGGCCAGATTAGAATAGGTCATTTCGATCAGTTGGCCAGATTAGAATAGGTCATTTCGATCAATTGGCCAGATTAGAATAGGTCATTTCGAACAGTTGGTCAGATTAGAATAGGTCATTTCGATCACTTGGCCAGATTAGAATAGGTCATTTCGATCAGTTGGTCAGATTAGAATAGGTCATTTCGATCAGTTGGCCAGATTAGAATAGGTCATTTCGATCAGTTGGCCAGATTAGAATAGGTCATTTCGATCAGTTGGCCAGATTAGAATAGGTCATTTCGATCAGTTGGCCAGATTAGAATAGGTCATTTCGATCAATTGGCCAGATTAGAATAGGTCATTTCGATCAGTTGGCCAGATTAGAATAGGTCATTTCGATCAATTGGCCACATTAGAATAGGTCATTTCGATCAGTTGGTCAGATTAGAATAGGTCATTTCGATCAGTTGGCCAGATTCTTATCAAAATGTTGTCATTGATAAAACGAGAAAGATGAAAATAAATTAAGAAAAAATACACGAATATTTCTAATTGCTGAGTTTGGGTTTTCTTCATGCGCTGAGATTTAAATGTATCATTTTTAACCATTCTAGATATTTTCCTGTATTTCACAAGCCCTTCAATTTGAACAATAATGAGATTTAATACTTAGTCAGGGAATAAACCCAGTTTTGAAAAACAGTGATAATGATCACATTATTGATAAAACAATCATAAACGTTGGTAATCAAATATCCGTTCAAAAAGTTGATAAATTCTCTTCAAGCGTTAGATACATAATACACTACAGTGGCGTAGTGAAGGGGGAGGGGCATCATGCCCCGGGCGCTACTCACAAAGGGGCGACAAATTGTATATTTTACTTATAATATTATATAGTTTTCGAATGGGAAGGGCGCTAATAAGGTATTGTGCCCCGGATGCGAGTTAATCTCGCTACGCCACTGATACACTAGCATAGAAAACATCAAGTGAACTGTGTACATTGAGTTGTCATGGTGTACATTGAGTTGTCATGGTGTACATTGAGTTGTCATAGTGTACATTGAGTTGTCATGGTGTACATTGAGTGAGTTGTCATGGTGTACATTGAGTTGTCATGGTGTACATTGAGTTGTCATGGTGTACATTGAGTTGTCATGGTGTACATTGAGTTGTCATGGTGTACATTGAGTTGTCATGGTGGACATTGAGTTGTCATGGTGTACATTGAGTTGTCATGGTGTACATTGAGTTGTCATGTGTACATTGAGTTGTCATAGTGTTATTTCGAACAAAATAGCAACTACATGGCCTTTCTATTAAATGCAGAGGATTTTATGTGCCAGCACGTTCCTCTGTTCATCATTGGTATTTAGAATACAATGTAAATGTACTGAAAGTGATCTGGAATCTATGGTGATGGGTTATAAGTTTGGATATTTTATTCCTGTTAAAACTATTCGCGGAGATAGTTAAGTGATAATTTATTGATAACGAAAAAGAATATCGCAAGGGTAAAGATGTTAACTGCGGTTGAGAGTTTAAGTTGGAGTGAGCACCTTGGCCTTTCAATCAATTTTTAACCTAATTCCATTAGTTGTTAATTGATTTGTCATCAACATATTTACAGAAATGTGTAATACGTCATCAAATACGTTGTTTTTTTTTTAAAAAAAGAAATATTATGAAGTGTATTTTTTTTACAACTAATTTATTTATTTTTGTGTTTAAAAACCCAGTCTTGAATTAAAGACAGTGTGTTGCATAAAATACTCTCTCTATTAGAGTACATTTCTATTTGTGCAAGTGAACGTTTCTTAATAACTGACCATGGGTCAAACAATCCATATATCCTCATGTACTGGACAAAAGGATGTCATAGTACGGGTCAGCACTTCTCCTAAAATGAACAGAAGTAACCCAAGTAAGGAAAACATACTTCAACCTTTTCTTCTAATCTAAAATCTGTGTCAGACCATGTACGTGTTAGTGTAAGACCATGTACGTGTTAGTGTCCGACCATGTACGTGTTAGTGTAAGACCATGTACGTGTTTGTGTCAGACCATGTACGTGTTTGTGTCAGACCATGTACGTGTTAATGTAAGACCATGTACGTGTTAGTGTCCGACCATGTACGTGTTAGTGTAAGACCATGTACGTGTTTGTGTCAGACCATGTACGTGTTTGTGTCAGACCATGTACGTGTTAATGTAAGACCATGTACGTGTTTGTGTAAGACCATGCGCGTGTTTGTGTAAGACCATGCGCGTGTTAGTATCAGACCATGTACGTGTTTGTGTAAGACCATGTACGTGTTTGTGTAAGACCATGTACGTGTTAGTGTAAGACCATGTACGTGTTTGTGTCAGACCATGTACGTGTTAGTGTAAGACCATGTACGTGTTAGTGTAAGACCATGTACGTGTTAGTGTAAGACCATGTACGTGTTTGTGTAAGACCATGCGCGTGTTTGTGTAAGACCATGCGCGTGTTAGTATCAGACCATGTACGTGTTTGTTTAAGACCATGTACGTGTTTGTGTAAGACCATGTACGTGTTTGTGTAAGACCATGCGCGTGTTTGTGTAAGACCATGCGCGTGTTAGTGTCAGACCATGTACGTGTTTGTGTAAGACCATGTACGTGTTTGTGTCAGACCATGTATGTGTTTGTGTCAGACCATGTACGTGTTTGTGTCAGACCATGTACGTGTTTGTGTCAGACCATGCTCGTGCTATATGCCTACTATTCTGCATCTATGAAACATTTTGCTGAATTTATTATAGACTTAACTGGCTGAATATCAGATATTGTCAGCTGAATGTTTGATAGATTTTGTTGGATGTATAGTAGACGTTGCTAGCTGTATAAATGACTATTCTAGATGCATGATGTACTGTGACTTAATGGACGCATTCATGATTTCTGTAAACTATTGGTAAGTTGCAGCAAGAGCATTAACATGGCCAGAGCGTTTTTTCACCAGCAAATGTGATTTTAAAAATAAATTCGTCTTTTCAGCTGCGGCGGACTGTTTGAAGAAAGTAGCACCGGCCGGTAAGTGCTGTCACACGGGGCCGGGCTATAAGACCCCACTGGACGCTATGAAATACGGGCCTAGGGAAAAGATAGTTTATCTGCCGTGCATACAGCCACCACACACTAAGAAGATAAAACCAGACTATCTGGCAACCGTTGACGTGGATCCCGACTCTCCCACATACTCCAAGGTAAGGGGGTTTTATTTATAGATGTGTGATGCACGCCGGGGAGAAACCATTATATATATATAGTTTAGTGAGCGCCTGGGAGAAATCATTATATATATAGCTTAGTGAGCGCCTGGGAGAAATCATTATATATATAGTTTAGTGAGCGCCTGGGAGAAATCATGATATATATAGCTTAGTGAGCGCCTGGGAGAAATCATTATATATATAGTTTAGTGAGCGCCTGGGAGAAATCATGATAATATATAGCTTAGTGAGCGCCTGGGAGAAATCATTATATATATAGTTTAGTGAGCGCCTGGGAGAAATCATGATATATATATAGCTTAGTGAGCGCCTGGGAGAAATCATTATATATATAGTTTAGTGAGCGCCTGGGAGAAATCATGATATATATAGCTTAGTGAGCGCCTGGGAGAAATCATTATATATATATAGTTTAGTGAGCGCCTGGGAGAAATCATGATATATATAGTTTAGTGAGCGCCTGGGAGAAATCATTATATATAAAGATGTTTTCACATCTGGGAGTTACCATTTTTTATGTAGTTAAGTGATCACCTGGGAGTTGTATTTAAAGATGTGCGTACATCTGGGAGTTGTATATAGCTGAGTGTAAATACCATTTTACGTATGTGTAAACTGTACAGATATGGATGGATGGATACTATCACTTGGTTGAATAAGTAGGCCTATTTAGAGATTTTTAGAATGTTGAAAATACCATAGAGCATGAAGCATAGGAATCGGCCACCCTACAATACTGTATCTCTGTACCCCCGTTTTCCCCCTCTCCCCCCCCCCCTTGTTCCTCACTATACCCAAAGTATTCCATAGAAATAGATAAAATTTATTGTTTGTGTACTGATTACTTTTCAGTCAGGTAATCCATCGTTCATTTATGTATTGATCAATGTTTAATCAGGTAATCCACCGTTCATTTATGTATTGATGAATGTTCAGTCAGGTAATCCACCGTTCATTTATGTATTGGTCAATGTTCAATCAGGTAATCCACCGTTCATTTATGTATTGATGAATGTTCAGTTAGGTAATCCACCGTTCATTTATGCATTCGTCAATGTTCAATCAGGTAATCCATCGTTTGATGATGCCCTACCTTGAGGATGAGCTGCATCATTCCGGTTGGAACTCCTGCTCTAGTTGCTATGACGACCCGTCCAAGTCCCGCAATCGTTTGATCCTCCCCGCCCTCAACAGCGACAGGATCTACGTGATAGATATTGGCACAAGTCCAAGGGAACCAAAATTTTACAAGGTAAAACAACTCAATAGCTCAAAAGGTGTACACAAATGATGCTCCTTGTACAAATAAACTGGCAAACTCGATTAGGGAATAGTACATAGAAACTGTTTCGAGACGTCAAGTTTAAATTAAACGTCGCAGCAACAGTATTTTTTTTGTAAAGCGGCAGATAACTGTACAGGTGTCAAATCTTCTCTATCGTGTCTCCAAGTTCATTTATTTCCCTTCGAGCACCACGCGATAATGAAATATAAATTGTGATCCAAAGAAGGGCTTGTTTCAGCTGGTTTTCTTAGTGTCCTTTAAAACAGACCGACTTCACAGTCGGAAGGTGGGGGGGGGGTGTGGAGGAGATCTACCCAACTACAACAACTGATGTTCCTAACATTTCTACTTTAGTGGAATGACAGTTATACTAAATACAGAGAAGTAGTAAGCGAAATTCCATTGACCTATTAGGTCATCGGGACAGATAAAGTGTGAACTCGTCTGTTTCCGTGACCACGGTTGTATATATAGCACAACGCCCAGCCGCCTTTACTTCCCTAACTAATGTCAAGTACCCATTTAAAGCTGGGTGGACTTGTGTGACCGACTTTACACCAAATTTCACATGTACAAATTCCATTTGTCCCCACCACGATTCAAACACGGGAGGCTCAGGCGCTCTGCACCAGACAGCTATCCGTCAACACTATACAAAAAACATGCATCTTCTATAATTGTTATCCAATTGAAATATGCACATAGTGAGATATGTGTGAAGTCAAAATATTATTAAAGTCTTTTATTACTACATCTGAAGTTCTTTAATGTAATATGTACATTTATGTGATTCGGAATCCCATATTTTCCCCAGATCATTGAACCAGGAGACGTGCACAAGAAGACAGGGCTGGGTGCCCTACACACGTCACACTGTCTGGGCTCTGGGGAAATCATGATCAGTGCCATAGGAGACATGAATGGTGATAAGACTAAAAGTAAGATTGTTTAGTTTAGGTGTGTATGAATGGTGATAAGACTAAAAGTAAGATTGTTTAGTTTAGGTGTGTATGAATGGTGATAAGACTAAAAGTAAGATTGTTTAGTTTAGGTGTGTATGAATGGTGATAAGACTAAAAGTAAGATTGTTTAGTTTAGGTGTGTATGAATTGTTCTAAATCTAGATTTGTATGATTGTTTCTATTAGTGGTAATAGAATGTGTAAAGAGCAATCAAATGTAGTTTAACACACTAACCAGAAATAAATTCCCCATAGCTCTTAAGGACCATTGGGGCAGATAAAGTGTAGAATTCATCTGTTTCTGTAACCATTGGGGGCAGATAAAGTGTAGAATTCATCTGTTTCTGTAACCATTGGGGGCATCTAAAGTGTAGAATTCATCTGTTTCTGTAACCATTGGGGGGCAGCTAAAGTGTAGAATTCATCTGTTTCTGTAACCATTGGGGGGCAGCTAAAGTGTAGAATTCATCTGTTTCTGTAACCACGGCACATGAATGGATTGTGTGGTTAGCACAACGCCCAGCTGCCCTTAATTCCTTTACTGAAGTCAGGTACCCATTTAAAGCTTGGGGGAGGGGTGGTGGATTTCAAACACTCGCATTATGGCCCGGGAAGACTACCTTGTTTCTCACTGAGAACCAAACTCGGGACTCTCAAGTCAACAGTCAAGTGCACCTCAACACTCGGCCACCTGTCAGCTATGGAGTGATTCAAATGAGTCGCGAAAATGTCTTTTTTTTCAGTTTACATGTTAAAGATCAACTCATTGTTTTAAAGATCAACTCATTGTTTTAAAGATCAACTCATTGTTTTTTGATAGGTGGGTTCGTCCTTCTGGACGGAGAGGATTTCAGCCTGAAAGGCAACTGGGAGAAAAGCCTCATTCACATCGGGTATGACTTCTGGTATCAGCCCAGACACAATGTCATGATAAGCTCAGAGTGGGGTGCACCCAATGCTTGGAGGAATGGGTTCAAACCTGAGGAATACACCTCAGGTAAATGATATTCTTCTCCTTAATTCTGTTATGATTTTATGTTTGATAAGTTGTTGTTTTATTCAGTAACCTGATGAAATTTGCATTGTGATACAAAGTCATGGATTTGTATGATATATTTTTTATATAGATTGTCATAGGTTTTTTTTTATGATATTCATGGATTGTTATGTTACTGTTATTTGGTTTGTTATGTAACGATCAATTATAATGTCTGTTTGCAATTCAGGTTTATATGGACGCAGCCTCCATGTCTGGGACTGGACTACACATGAGAAACTCCAGACTTTAGACCTGGGAGATGATGGTGCTATCCCACTGGAAGTCAAATTTCTGCATGACCCGGATGCCTCCATGGGATACGTTGGTTGTGCATTGGGTGCCTCTGTGTATCTCTTTTATAAGACGCCGGTCAGTCCAGTTGATTCCGTTCATTGGGTTCCTCTGTGTATCTCTTTTATAAGACGCCGGTCAGTCCAGTTGATTCTGTTCATTGGGTTCCTCTGTGTATCTCTTTTATAAGATGCCGGTCAGTCCAGTTGATTCCGTTCAAGAAATGGCTTTAGCATGCTGAGACCAATTGAATTCATCCATTTATTGGTTTAAGAGATGCAGTGGCTGTGTGAAGTCCCTGTAAGGATGAGATGAAATCTCTTAGATCCTATAAACCATCAATGGGACGGTTTTTATGGTGCTCTTCTTTTATCCCCCCCCCTATAGACGATGGTGCAGTTGCCATGGAGGCACCATGGGATGTGGCTGTGAGGTAGAGCACTCCACTGCTAACTGAAAAGTCTCGAGATTAACCCCTATCGAGTGCTGGGACTTTTCTCATCTCCCTCAGTCCACCCAGGTTACTAATGGGTACCTGACATTGGTTTGGGAAAGTAAAGGGTGGGGGGGGGGGCGGGGGGCATTATACTAGCCACACAATCCCATAGAATAAACTGTGGCATCAAAAAACGGATGAACTCTACTTCAATTAAACCTCATGATATATATATATATATATATAGGCTTTTATAAGGGAAACTTCTGGGTTTTTTTTTTTACTCCATGGTTTTCAATTCTCCTAGCGTTTTTTGTTTTGTGATTACCTATATTATTAAGAATTATTGAAGTCTTAGCTCATCAATATTCGCCATTCTTGGCAATAAAATGCAGTAGTTAATCCATTTTTGATGTATAAGAAATATATATTTTGTATCTTAAATGCACCAACATTTCATACAGCATCACCTAGCAGCCTAAACAGCCAATAGCAGTAGGGTCTGATCATGCCCCGCCCCCCCACCCATTTATATAGATAAAGTACTAAAGTGGTGTAAATGAAGCCCCAGACTGTAAAGTGCCGACCGGGGGTACAGCTCCCCACCTCCCAATCTACCTTGCTGCTGTAATTCCTTAAAGTCTGTTTAGACCAAGGGAAGTTGTACTAAAACAAATAATCCTATATTTTTAAGAGCACTATGTCACACTACTTTAAAAAGGTCTCAAAATTTGCTTCCCCATTTTTATAGGCCTTTTCTTAATGGGTTTTTTTTTTATATGGGCATATTCAGAATGGGTTTTTTTATTATATGGGCACATTCAGAATGGGTTTTTTATTATATGGGCATATTCAGAATGGGTTTTTTTTTATTATATGGGCATATTCAGAATGGGTTTTTTTATATGGGCATATTCAGAATGGGTTTTTTTTATATGGACATATTCAGAATGGGTTTTTTTATATGGGCATATTCAGAATGGGTTTTTTTATTATATGGGCATATTCAGAATGGGTTTTTTATTATATGGGCATATTCAGAATGGGTTTTTTTTTATTATATGGGCATATTCAGAATGGGTTTTTTTATATGGGCATATTCAGAATGGGTTTTTTTTATATGGACATATTCAGAATGGGTTTTTTTATATGGGCATATTCAGAATGGGTTTTTTTATATGGGCATATTCAGAATGGGTTTTTTTATTATATGGGCATATTCAGAATGGGTTTTTTTATTATATGGGCATATTCAGAATGAGTTTTTTTATATGGGCATATTCAGAATGGGTTTTTTTATATGGACATATTCAGAATGGGTTTTTTTATATGGGCATATTCAGAATGGGTTTTTTTATTATATGGGCATATTCAGAATGGGTTTTTTATATGGGCATATTCAGAATGGGTTTTTTTATTATATGGGCATATTCAGAATGGGTTTTTTTATATGGGCATATTCAGAATGGGTTTTTTTATATGGACATATTCAAAATGGGTTTTTTATATGGGCATATTCAGAATGGGTTTTTTTATATGGGCATATTCAGAATGGGTTTTTATTATATGGGCATATTCAGAATGGGTTTTTTTATTATATGGGCATATTCAGAATGGGTTTTTTATATGGGCATATTCAGAATGGGTTTTTTTATATGGACATATTCAGAATGGGTTTTTTTATATGGGCATATTCAGAATGGGTTTTTTTATATGGGCATATTCAGAATGGGTTTTTTTATTTAATATTGGCCTATTCATAATATTTTTTTCAAATGAATTTTTTTGTTTGTACCAGACAGGTGATTGGGGCTTTGAAAAAGTCATTCAGGTTCCA
This sequence comes from Bulinus truncatus, assembly GCA_021962125.1. Classification (NCBI taxonomy): domain Eukaryota; kingdom Metazoa; phylum Mollusca; class Gastropoda; family Planorbidae; genus Bulinus; species Bulinus truncatus. The sequence continues at coordinate 3,290,859 of JAGDYQ010000030.1, read as the reverse complement.
TCCAAAAAAGTTGAAGGCTGGGCTCTGCCTGAAATGCCAAGTAATTGTTTTCATTCATTGGCATTCATGATTTTATTCAGTTTTGTGGAATGTAATATTTTCATAATTTATAACAATCGTCCATGCCTGCCCACTGTAAGAGATTATTAGTGCTAACTGTTCAAAGTTGTGCAACTGTGTCCTTGAATTCTTGTTTCACAATGATGACATTATCCCGTTGTAGGTCTGATTTCTGCCATAGTTGTGTCTCTGGATGATAGATTTCTGTACATAAGTAATTGGCTTCATGGAGACATGAGGCAGTATGACATAACTGACAGAAGAAACCCGAAACTTGTAGGACAGGTAACTACAGGGATGAAACGTAATTTATATCTTATAAAAATGTTCACAGCTATTGGTGTTTTATAGTATTATGTTCACGCTATTGGTGTTTTATAGTCTTATATTATAGTGAAATTTGTCTCTTTTTTCCATTAGCATCACTATTTATGTTTGTAATCCTTTTTTTATTTAAAACATATCTTTAGCTGATGTATGTTATTAATGAATATTTTATTTCCAGGTATTTATTGCCGGAAGTATCTTGTCCGATGGTGCAGTGAAAGTATTAAAAGACCATGAGTTAAAAGTAAGAAAATAAAAAATGTTGTTTCTTTACTCTGTGTCTGCCAGATATATGGTATAGATCAAAACATTGTGTTGTGACTATTTGTGACCCACTTTCACCCTCTAGCAATACTAAATAACACGTGACACTTGTGTGTTTACTTAACATAATAACTCTATCATTCCTCTGTGTGTGTCAACTATTTGCAATAAATGAAGTAGCTCGATACCTTCTGTTCTATAGACTCGAACAAAAAAAAGTTGGACCATGTAGTTTACTTCAATAATATTAGCCTTCCGTGGTCAAGTAGTTCAATGAGCCTAACAGCATGAATTCTATTGTTCTGTTGTGAATTCTATTGTTCTGTTGTGAATTCTATTGTTCTGTTGTGAATTCTATTGTTCTGTTGTGAATTCTATTGTTCTGTTGTGAATTCTATTGTTCTGTTGTGAATTCTATTGTTCTGTTGTAGCTCATCTTCAGCTCCTTTCTACCCCTCCTTAAGTGAATGATGAAATCCCGACTTTTGGATAACGCCTACATAGTGTTATTTCTACCGTTTTACCCCCCCCCCCCCCACACACACACATTGATACGAGTGGTGAAATAGTGTCATTCCCCATCTACACAATAACCGCCACCTACAGTTTTGGCGGGAAACTGGCCATGCCATACACTGGCTGTAAAATGGACAATGCTGTGATTCAAGGGGTGAAACACACTAAGAGAATACACAAAGTAAGACGAGGGCTAGATAGGGAGAAACGCACACCTAGAGAGGGACAAATGCACACATAGAGAGGGAGAAACGCACACCTTGAGAGGGAGAAACACACACCTAGAGAGGGACAAACGCACACCTAGAGAGGGACAAATGCACACATAGAGAGGGGAAACGCACACCTTGAGAGGGAGAAACACACACCTAGAGAGGGACAAACGCACACCTAGAGAGGGACAAATGCACACCTAGAGAGGGAGAAACGCACACCTAGAGAGGGACAAATGCACACATAGAGAGGGACACAGAGAACAGCTGAGTTCAAGATGTCTGTTGTTGCAGCGAATTCGTTATTGACACCTGGCCATAACATGTTTAACTCATTAAACTGGGTCAGTTGTAGGCACAGTAGATTATTGTTTCGCCTGTACACATTGTACTTTACACTGTAATTAGACTTTGAATAAATCTTGTATTATTCAACTAAATAATACCACCAGTGGCGTAGTGGTGGGGGGCAAGGGGGTGCCAGTGGTATATTTTACATATAATATTATACGGTTTTTGAATGGGGGGGCGCTAAAAGGTTTTATGCCCCGGCGCGAGTTAAGCTCGCCACGCCACTGAATATCATGTCATTGAGTGCCTCCCCTTAGCAAACATTTTAACAGTGGAGTAAGAACAGTCTCGGAATGGTCGGAAAGTAGATAAACCAACTTTTAAGCAGGGAACTGAAGTAAGAATTTGAAGCGATTTGTTGACAGCCGGCAACTAAATTGAACTGGTCGCTGACTTAAAGAAGCTGGATTAAAGAAGGGAAAGACCCTGTGTGCCATCACATTGAAACGTAAATCTGACAGTTATGAGATGAGTGGAGATAAGGCAGAGATGAGCTGAAAGAAACGAAAAAATAGGAGACCTGAAGATAGATTTCAGCACTAAAATTGAGAATGTGGTTATACCAGAAGTGGCGTTGGTAATCCAAGAAGTGCCACCTGTGGGGTTGGTGATACACTAGTGCCACATGTGGGGTTGGTGATACACTAGTGCCACCTGTGGGGTTGGTGATACACTAGTGCCACCTGTGGGGTTGGTGATACACTAGTGCCACCTGTGGGGTTGGCGATACACTAGTGCCACCTGTGGGTTTGGTGATACACTAGTGCCACCTTTGGGGTTGGCGATACACTAGTGCCACCTGTGGGTTTGGTGATACACTAGTGCCACCTGTGGGGTTGGTGATACACTAGTGCCACCTGTGGGGTTGGTGATACACTAGTGCCACCTGTGGGGTTGGTGAGACACTAGTGCCACCTGTGGGGTTGGTGAGACACTAGTGCCACCTGTGGGGTTGGCGATACACTAGTGCCACCTGTGGGGTTGGTGATACACTAGTGCCACCTGTGGGGTTGGCGATACACTAGTGCCACATGTGGGGTTGGCGATACACTAGTGCCACCTGTGGGGTTGGTGATACACTAGTGCCACTAGTCTATGTTAACTAGCACACTGGTCCATGGTCAGCAATCTCTTTGGTCCACAGTTGACAGCACCTTTCAGCCAGGGTGAAAAAAGGGGCTGAAGGAGAGAGAGAGAGAGGATCGGGTCTATATCCGCAGCTGAAATATCACTTGACCGCTTTTTTTTTTAGCAAGAAATTTTCCCCTTCCCTTTTGATTCGAACGAGGACAATTCTCAGCTGTAAAATATGTATAGTTCCAGGGGCGGATCCAGAAAATTGTAACGGGGGGGGGGGGCGTGGCTTTGTAAAAACGTTATATTTCGAGCAGCAGCAGAGAAAAAGGGTCTAGACATTAGAGGGGTCGGAGCCATAGGGGGGCCGAGCCCGGGTCGCCCCCCCCCCTGGATCCGCAATGGGTTCAATGGTGCAAAGACATAGTCAAATAATATAATTACACTATTAATACTAATGCATAATCTCTCCTCTTTTTTATATATATCCAAAATGCACCAAATAAATTTCATTGAGAAAATGTTTAATGTATGTGTATAGTTCCTGAATGTGTTGAACTTAAAAGGAACACAGTCCTGAATTTACCATTAAGCTATATAAGCATGTGCTCTGGACATCAAGTATCATTTTATAAACAATAATATTTTTCTTAGCAATAAAATGCCAATGGAGTAGTTATTAATTTATTCAAACAAATTGAATATATTTTATATTTCACTCGATAATAAGGTTTTATTCGTCCTTTTCAGTGAGCATTTTAAATTATGGTCCCGATGCTATACATGTTTGATTAGACACGGCGGGGGGGGGGCACCTTGTGTTGGGGCTTAGGGCTTGATCTGGCACTGTAGCCAGCTATTGTGGCGCCATCTGCCAGTTACGTTTTTTTGCGCCTTCGATTTATAATCTGAAAAGTGCAAAAACATTCAATAGCGCTCTTTCGGTGCCCATTCTTAGTTCAGCGCCCTGTTCGGCCGCACAACCCACAGTACCCCAACTACACAACACGCAGTACCCTACATGGCCACCCGCAGTACCCTACATGGCCACCCGCAGTACCCTACGTACACAACCCGCAGTACCCTACGTACACAACCCGCAGTACCCTACCTACACAACCCGCAGTACCCTACGTACACAACCCACAGTACCCTACCTACGCCACCCGTAGTACCCTACCTACACAACCCGCAGTACCCTACCTACACAACCCGCAGTACCCTACGTACACAACCCACAGTACCCTACCTACGCCACCCGCAGTACCCTACCTACACAACCCACAGTACCCTACCTACGCCACCCGCAGTACCCTACCTACACAACCCGCAGTACCCTACCTACACAAACCACAGTACCCTACCTACGCCAGCCAAAATACTCTACATACACAACCCGCAGTACCCTACCTACACAACCCACAGTACCCTACTTACGCCACCCACAGTACCCTACTTACGCCACCCACAGTACCCTACCTACGCCACCCAAAATACTCTACATACACAACCCGCAGTACCCTACCTACACAACCCACAGTACCCTACCTACGCCACTGCTACTAGCCTTGAGGAATGTTGTGGCTACTTTTTTCAGATCTCTCCTTTTAATTATATATTTTCAGTGTCAGCCCGATCCAGTCTATATAAATGGCAAGCGTCTGGAAGGATCACCCCAAATGTTTCAGCTAAGTTTGGACGGCAAACGAATCTACGTCACAAACTCATTGATGAGTGCGTGGGACCAACAGTTCTATCCAGAAATGTGCAAGTAAGATTCAAAGATTGATAGAAACATTTTGTTTAACTTTATACACTGGCTTTTTTTTCTATTCAACTTTTCAAACACCTTTCTTACATTATTATTCACACTACAGAAAAGGTTCATGGATGCTACAGATTGATGTGGACACAGAGAAAGGGGGTTTAACTCTAAATGACAAGTTTTTTGTGGATTTCGGTGCTGAGCCATTTGGTCCTGTGCTAGCTCATGAAATACGTTACCCAGGTGGAGACTGCACATCAGATATTTGGATCTAAGATTTCTCAGTTTGATTGATTTATATTGATTAAATTCTTTTTAACACTGACTCTGACTGTATTATTAACACTGACTCTGACTGTATTATTAACACTGACTGACTGTATTATTAACACTGACTCTGACTGTATTATTAACACTGACTCTGACTGTATTATTAACACTGACTGACTGTATTATTAACACTGACTCTGACTGTATTATTAACACTGACTCTGACTGTATTATTAACACTGACTGACTGTATTATTAACACTGACTCTGACTGTATTATTAACACTGACTCTGACTGTATTTTTAACACTGACTGACTGTATTATTAACACTGACTCTGACTGTATTTTTAACACTGACTCTGACTATTCTGACTCTGACTGTATTATTAACACTCAGTGACAAACAGTTTTCGTTGGGCTACATTCTGATGCCATACATTATAAATATTAAATGCCTATCTGTAAACATGCTCAGTTTCCATGTCTTTGTATATTGTAAAAGTTGAGCAATAAAACTATTCTTTTGTGTCAGATTTCAAAATCCTTATCCACACAGAATAAGTAATACTTCATTGAATATTTAATGTTTTGAATAAATTAAAATTGTGTGTAATCAATATTGAATGAAATATAAACAAACAGAAAATAATGGCTGAAATCCGCATTTCTTTTACTTTTACAAATACTACAAAATTAAAAAAAAAAAACAATGGATAAATCAATGACTACTTAAAATGAACTCACCATTGTTATAAACATTTACAAATAATAAGAACTAAAAATTACTTAGCTTCAAAAATTGTTGTTATTCTTTACCATCCCGAAAAATATTTCTTTTAATCAGATTTTCAAAGAATTTTGTTTCACACTTTTAAAAAATTCGATCTGTATTTTTTATGGTAAAAATATATAAACATTGGAATAATTAGTACAACATTGTACTTTTTATGCTGAAAATGTGTTGAAGTATATGACTTATTGTGGCTATTTTAAGTTACCAGATGGTTTAAATTATTAGATGACCATTTTACATTTATAAAGAAAATTATGTTGAATCTTTGCTATTTGTTTGTTTTTTTTTGTATTATAAAAAATAGATTTTTTAATGTACTTTTCTATATTTTTTCAATGTTTATTTTTTCAGGTTATGAACAATCTTTATTGATAAAATATTGAGCCTATTGGCTAACATCGTAATCTAAAAATATACAAAGATTTTTTTCAAACGTATAACCAGTTTATTATCAATTGCTGTGTGCAGTGCATCATGTACCATGTCCCTGTGGGCATTTGTCTATTATTTCTGTGGGCACTAAACTCTAACCAGGAATCTCCTGTTTATTGCAATCATCTGAGCATTGCACAGTTCTCTTTCACTATTGCATTGATTTTGTAATGGGGAATATAAGACTGTCAGAGAATGGGGAAGTGATAAGACTGTCAGAGAATGGGGAAGTGGCAAGACTGTCAGAGAATGGGGAAGTGATAAGACTGTCAGAGAATGGGGAAGTGATAAGACTGTCAGAGAATGGGGAAGTGATAAGACTGTCAGAGAATGGGGAAGTGATGAGACTGGGCGTCAGTGTATGACACAGACAAACTTCAATGGTAAACCACTGATAGTTTTCAACCTAAAATAAAAACAACGTTTTTTTTACAAAATACAAAGCCATTGTTTCTTTAGCCTGAGACTGGATGTCTCCATTCATGGCCATCTTGAACTATCCATTGAACCATTCATTGAACTATTCATTGAACCATTCATTGAAATATTCATTGACGGATGACCGAGTGGTTTAGACACTCGACTGTCGACCTGAGAGTCATGGGTTCGAACCTCCATGAGAACCATGAAATTTCCCCAGGTGTTATTTGGTGTAAAGTCGTCCCACAAGTTCACCCAGCGTTAAATGGGTACCTGACTTAAGTTGGGGAAGTAAATGCGGCTGGGAGTTGTGCGAACCACACAATCCTTTCATATCCCGAGATAAATTCTACACTTCATTTGCCCCGATGGCCCAATAGGGCTAAGGGAACTTTGATTTTCTTTTACTTATCGAACTATTCATTGAACTATTCATTGAACCATTCATTGAACCATTCATTGAACCATTCATTGAACCATTCATTGACCTCTTCATTGAACTGTCTGTGGGATTGTGTGTGGCTAGTACAATGACCAGCCGTCTTTACTCTCCCAACCAATGTAGGGATCTGGCTAGTACAATGACTAGCCGTCTTTACTTTCCCAACAAATGTAGGGATCTGGCCAGTACAATGACCAGCTGTCTTTACTCTCCCAACCAATGCAGGAATCTGGCCAGTACAATGACCAGCCGTCTTTACTCTCCCAACCAATGTAGGGACATCGATTGGAAAAGTCCAGGCACTCGAGCCTTGGATCAGCAGTCGAGCGCCCTACCACACAGCCACTGAGTAAAAGTTGTTTTTATTTGAATTTTATACTTTTGATCTTTTTACTCCTTTAAAGATTAAAAAAAAATAATTTTGAAGATAGACATGTGTTTGTTTTACTCAGTGGCGTTGCTAACAAACAATAATTCCCCTTTCCAGGGGCCCATTTTGTACCCCCCCCCTCTCATAACTGCCATAGCTCTTTCTTTTTAACCTCTATTTATTGATAAACTAAACAACACTGATATTTTCTTGTAACACCTAAATACAGATTCGATTCCAGCCAGGGCAAATAAACAACACTGATATTTTCTTGTAACATCTAACTACAGATTCGATTCCAGCCAGGGCAACTAAACAACACTGATATTTTCTTGTAACATTTAAATACAGATTCGATTCCAGCCAGGGCAACTAAACAACACTGATATTTTCTTGTAACATCTAAATACAGATTCGATTCCAGCCAGGGCAACTAAACAACACTGATATTTTCTTGTAACATCTAAATACAGATTCGATTCCAGCCAGGGCAACTAAACAACACTGATATTTTCTTGTAACATCTAAATACAGATTCGATTCCAGCCAGGGCAACTAAACAACATTGATATTTTCTTGTAACATCTAAATACAGATTCGATTCCAGCCAGGGCCGGCCTTAGGCCGATTGTTCCAAATTGGGCCCCGCACCTCTCATGATCCCCGCAATTTACATTTAGCATATCACTATCAGTCATGGCAATTGTCACAGGCTTGTGAAAAATTAGAGGAGGGGGCCTTGCAAGCATCCGTTAAGTTGGGCCCCGCAATTTGTAAGGCCGATCCTAATTACAACGTTTAGTCGGATAACTCCAAGTCTATACAAAGGTAGCCTCTATTAGGGAAGAATTTAAGCCAACGCATGGGAATATTGGACCCTCATAATAATGTGCCCTCTAAAACTCCTAACGGTTAGGCCGTTTTAGCCCGGGCCCTTGGCAAGTGCTTGGACCCCCCCCCCCCTCTTTCTTGCCTGCAGACAGGGACGGACATGTCAGTTGAGGCTCTGTGTGCAGAAAAAAATGGTGGGCCCCTTTAGAAAAAGGGGGACTTGCCTAAGAGGGTATAAAGTTGGACTCTATGAGGCCCCTAACTATTTGGTGGCTCTGTGCACGCGGTGCACCCATCCTTAAATCCGCCTCTGCCTGCAGACTAACTGTAAATTTTTTTTACTCAGGTTAACGTTGTTGTTTTTTTTTCCTACTGTGAATACTAAATGCTAAAGTTCATGTGAATCAGTTTACTTCAACCTTTGACCCAGACAACAGTCTAGTTTAGGCGACCGGAAATCTGTCACATGATTGAATGAATGAATTACCCCAGACAACAGTCTAGTTTAGGCGACCGGAAATCTGTCACATGATTGAATGAATGAATTACCATTACCACATGTATCATTGAACGAGACGCTCGTGGGGACAAAGGGGAACAACCTATGTTCAGTAAGGAGAGTCAGTCACTGACCTACATAGTTCCTTTGACTTCCAGGTCCGAGAAATATCCGCGGGGCAGATCTAAAGATCAATTTCATTTTCACCTAGGAAGAGTGACAACCCTTGTTGGGGGAAAATAGGAAATAGTGAGATGATCTAGGGCAAATACATGATGTCCCAGGCAGTGGCGCAACCAGCAAAAAATGCTGGGGGGGGGGGGGGGCTCACATATAGAAAAAAGACAGTTTGACAGTATTTTTAGTAACTTTATATAGTAAAATATGTATTTTTGATTTGGTCGGGGGGGGGAGGGACTCAAGACCACCCCCCTGCCTCCCCCCCCCCCCGGTTGCGCCACTGGTCCCAGGAATACGCTACGAGCATTCATCGTAGGCCTTTTAATTAAAAAAAATGACATAAGTGAATACATGAAGTTGAATAAATTTAAAAATTGTAATCAACAAATGAATGTTATGTATAAGAAGAGGTTTAGGCTATTTGTGTGAAGTTGTATATGTACATTACATAAATGTAATAAATGAATGTGTAAGATGAGGTTTATTTGTGTGAAGTTGTATATGTACATTACATAAGTGTAATAAATGAATCGTGTTGATGTGAAATGCTGATATTTTGAACAACATACTAGTGTGCCCCCCCTACCCTTTTTTTTTTAATTCTCCTCGTCATTGGCTTTTATGGGCTGGCAAGACACTTGTATTAGGGTGAATTTAATGCGGGTGGAGTACTACATAATCAATTATTATTTGCGCACATCGCCTCAGCGTAGAACCGTTCATTTTGGGCGCTTGGCAGGAAATTCCAGAGGTGAGTTTAGGTGCCCCAGACAGAGAATCCCAGATGTGTTTTAGGTTGTCCCAGACAGAGAATCCCAGATGTGTGTTAGGGTGTCCCAGACAGAGAATTCCAGATGTGTGTTAGGGTGCCCCAGAGAATCCCATATATGTGTTAGGGTGCCCCAGACAGAGAATCTCAGATGTGTGTTAGGGTGCCCCAGACAGAGAATCCCAGATGTGTTTTAGGTTGCCCTAGACAGAGAATCTCAGATGTGTGTTAGGGTGCCCCAGACAGAGAATCCCATATGTGTATTAGGGTGTTCCAGACAGAGAATCCCATATGTGTGTTAGGGTGCCACAGACAGAGAATTGCATATGTGTGTTAGGGTGTCCCAGACAGAGAATCCCATATGTGTGTTAGGGTGCCCCAGACAGAGAATCCCATATGTGTGTTAGGGTGCCCCAGACAGAGAATCCCATATGTGTGTTAGGGTTTCCCAGACAGAGAATCCCAGATGTGTGTTAGGGTGCCCCAGACAGAGAATCTCAGATGTGTGTTAGGGTGCCCCAGACAGAGAATCCCATATGTGTGTTAGGGTGCCCCAGACAGAGAATCCCATATGTGTGTTAGGGTGCCCCAGACAGAGAATCCCAGATGTGTGTTAGGGTGTCCCAGACAGAGAATCCCATATGTGTGTTAGGGTGCCCCAGACAGAGAATCCCATATGTGTGTTAGGGTGCCCCAGACAGAGAATACCAGATGTGTGTTAGGGTGTCCCAGACAGAGAATCCCATATGTGTGTTAGGGTGCCCCAGACAGAGAATCCCATATGTGTGTTAGGGTGCCCCAGACAGAGAATCCCAGATGTGTGTTAGGGTGTCCCAGACAGAGAATCCCATATGTGTGTTAGGGTGCCCCAGATAGAGAATCCCATATGTGTGTTAGGGTGCTCTAGATGGGGCAATGTGAACATATTTTATAGGAATCAATACAAGAAGTGTCCCGTGTTCTTTACGAGCTGTGTGCATGTGCGCGAGTGCAAAACTCGACTAGCGAGCGCACATAAATTACAACAGAGCACATACATTTTTCGTTTAGTTTATCTAAATACCATTATTGCGCAAAAAATTATGGAATTTTTTTCCGAAATTGCGCACAGACAATATTTTTTTTTTGTCACATAGCTTCTCGAGACTTTTTTTGAATTGAAGGCTATTGGTTGTCGCATACGAAAGGTTCTGCTTTAGCCATATTTTATTCGCTTCTAATGATAACTTCTTTCTTCAAAAAGTGCTAGTTATCGTAGATTTTGTTTTCATCTAACTATCTAATGAACAGAACATTCATTTTAATGTAATGGTGACCAGTAGGCTACATGAATTGAGATGGCATATTGGTTTGCCAAGGGACCTAAGATGCCTGTTATATGTTACTCAAATGCTATTATTACAGTACTGTCCCATGAGTTGCGCGCGCACATGACAACCAACATGGGAGACATCGTAAAGTGCGGAGCATTTAGTTCGTAATGCATTTCAGTCAACGTCGTGCACTGGAATTGTCTAAAGGTATTTTAAGAGCTTTTGCAGACCAACATTAAATTCTACCTAATACCTGGATTTTATTTTAAGTGCAGCTCACAGTTTCAAATTTTAAATAAACAAGTTTTCTTTCGTCTATAAACATTAAAATGAGAGCTCTTCTGTAATCTGTAATGTACAAGCGACCGAAATATATCGTAATAAAATTAGCAGCCCTATTATTTACATATTTGTTTATATATTATTAAAATATGTTTCAAACATGAATATGTTATTCTAAATCGAGAGCTACTCAATGTATGGCGGTGCTTTAACTTGTATGCTCTGACATTGAAATTCTTTACTGACAATACTGTTAGTACTGTTACTACTACTACTAGTTATTGTGAGTATTGGCAGAAAATAAAAAAAAACTAATAATAAATAATATTATTTATAAATAAGCTTGTAATTACTATTTGTTAAGATTTAGGAAGAATAGCGAGTTGTAGAGATTGGCTGTTAATTTAAGGATTTAAGCGCTAGTGGGATAAAAGTCCTATAAATCGCATCAATTAGAGTGGTAAACAAAACCAAAAACGGAGTGGCTACGGTTCTGTCCCTGACAGAACCCGTATTTTTTTACTTCAGGTACCAGCCATAGATAATATTGCTCTACACCCTAACCCTAACCCAAATCCTGAAAAAAAAAATTCTGCAAAAAAAAAAAATGTATATATGCCATGTTCCTTATACCCTAATATAATGGTTTTGGCTGATGCTGGAGCCACTGCGAACCAAAAATACATGCATGTGTAAGTCTACAAACATACAAATAAGGAAACAATTTATTCAAGTTTTGAGGCCTAGTAACAGGCTCCATTTATCTTTATCAGTAACCTTTATCTTGAATTATAGATTGCTCACACCTGCAATGAGAGCTAATATTTATTTAAGATATTTGTTGTTGTTTTTTTTTTTTGCTACAATCTACTAGTAAACCTTTGTTTTTACACAAGGCATTTGTTGACGTGCCCTATGACTGATAGATAGCATATCTTCTTTTTCCATGCACTTGTCAGGACCTCATGAAGTGCAGAGAAACTAAAACAGTTTATCGCAAAACCTGCTCATATTTGTAGTATTATTAGTCTCTTAATATACTAGTACATTACTTTATAAGCATTTCAGATGTATAGCATTGTATAATTTAGAAAAAAAAAATGTACACATTTTAAGAAATGTCATGTCTGACTTAAATTCAGTGGACATAATATTAATGCACCGTATATACAAATACATGAACGTTTAACATAAAAAAAAATTAACTTAATATGTTGGCTTAGTTCCTTATAATCAACATCATACAACATATTCTGACAGTTGATATATGGTTAATTATTATAAAATTTCCATCCTACCTGTTAACATATTATTGCTTGCATTAGTACTTGCTTAAGTTGTAGATTTTGTTGTGATTAATTTGTTTCAGATGCAGACTTTATTTTGCAGAAAAAATTAGTTTACTTTTCCTTTATTTTTTTCTGCAGATGAAACTTTGTTTAGATATTATATAAAAAAGCAGTCTTTCTAATTATAAGGGTGGCAGTTATGGGCTTGTATGAAGTAACTCTACCTCCTGATCTACCTAATTGGTATTTAATTAAAAACTTGTTGCAAGAACTGCATACACGGTTGTGTAATCAAAATATTTCTGATCAGGTAGGTAATCATTTCACTTTTTAAACATAATTTCAGAGCTTAAAACCAGTTAGATGCAACAGCACATTTAATACAATTTATAAAAAATATAATTATGATTGAATTAAGTAAATGTTAATTAGTTCTTTTTTTCTTCATCATATTATCTTCTTTTTTCTTCAGGAGACAGGATGGTTTATGCAAACTATATACGTCACAATTCAGTCCAATCAACCAGTCAGTGCCACATGTTCCAACCCTATAAGTCGATTGGTGCAATCAGTCTTTAGTATTAAATCCCCTGCAGCATCTCCTTTAAGTCGTCTCAAGTCACAGATTCAGTCCAATGTAAAAAAAAAACTTGACCCAGACTGTATCTGGTACGGCATGATAAAGTATCTGAAGAGCGTCTCGAAGAGTGACAAGGAGCACTTCCTGTACACAGTTTTGCCTGGAATTATTGACTTGGCTTTAGCAATAGAAAAGAACAGACCCCCGAACGGCCTAAATTTCAGCAAGAAACAGAACAGTGAGTATTTAATCTTATTTTTTCTAGTTCTGCGTGTTTGCCAAAATTTTAAGTCAGCCATTGTTTTAAAAAAAAAAAAAAAATTAACTTCAAAATAATTTTCTAGATGGAAGCACCGTCTTATCGAGGCAGTTTGTGTCTTCAGTTGTGGCTTGCTTCTTTTTGTGCCTCTTTCCTGAGAGGAAGAGGGAAACAAATTCTAATTTGAATATTGTCAACTTCACTACATTTTTCCAGCACCTTCAACTGTAAGTTTTACATTTGATGTCATTGAAAATTTATGTCCACCTTTGGAAAAATTGTGATTAAAAATACTTTGATTTATGAATGCGTGCCATTTACAGAAACTTTCATTGGCGGTAGTAAATTTTGATACAGCTTTTCAACCAAGTGTTTCTCTTTTGTAGGCCGTCTCAAGTTTCTAAATTGCGCTGCATACTTCATTATTTTGAATGTATCATTGAAAGAGAAATGAAAGTTCAGGGGAATATTATTGTGACCAGAAAGGTAAGCTTAAGTGAATTGTTTCATTTTCAATAGTAAAACTTTTTATTTCATTTGATCATTTTTTTTTTTCTGATTCTTTTTTTCTATCCAATTTGCTAATTTTTGGAGAAACTTACACCAGAACATTTCTTGCTGTGTCTTATTTGCGCCTCTTTTTTAAACAGACAATGAAGCCAGAGTGGATGCTTGAGTTTGACCAGCTGGTTGAGTGTGAAGTCCATCTTTGTCCAGTCAATGTGTATTTTGAGGGCAGCATTGAGGACAGTGCGCCTCACGCCATACAGGTTTTTTTTTTATTGATTAACTGGCATAAAATTTGGTCAAGTTGACCAAAGTAAATCTTCTTGCTAATCGTATAATCACTATTAAAGTTGCGATGCCATTTAGTAAAACTTATTTGACTTTATCAGGTAGATTTTGCCAACCACTCTGTTGGCGGGGGTGCTCTTGGAAGAGGCAGAGTACAGGTAAGTAAAGCATTTTATTTTAAGTTGTAGTAAACTTCTATCATTCCAACTTAAAATGATTTTTAGATCATTGAGAATCAATTAAAATTTTTGTTATTAATTCAATCAATTGACTTCAATCTTTCATCACCATTTGACAGGAAGAAATCAAATTTTGTGTTTGTCCAGAACTCTTGTCTCTATTACTGTTTATGGAAAGTGTAGATCCTAATGAAGCCATATCAGTGGCAGGATTTGAGCAGTTTTCTTGTTATAGGGGCTATGCAGATTCCTTACAGTTTGCTGGACACTATAGTGGCCAGCTTTCTAATAAGGTGACTTGAGGACTTTCTTAACTAATAGTTTCATTTAAAATTACGACCAATGTCATTTGATTTGTTATTTTTGTATTCATTATTTTTTCCTCATGGCATGTCCTTGTTTAGATGGCCCTAATGGTGGCAATAGATGCATTGTCTTACAGAGAACTGCCTCCCTCCAAGCAATATGAAGAGTCATTCGTAATGAGGGACTTGAACAAAGCGTTGGTGGGTTTTTGTAGACAATCTGAGGAGCATGACTACATCTTACCAGACATTGGTAAGTTCAAAAACTGACTGTTTAAAATTGGCTCTTTCCTGATGGATTTTTAGTGGGTTTGTTATTTTAAAAAATATTTTGTCTTAGAAATTTTTCTGATTTTTAAAAAAAGCATCATCATCATTGCTTTTTTTTTTTATAGTCAATGCTGATATTATATGATAAGTTTGTTCAAATGTTGTGTTAGAATAAATTTTGTTTTTTTGCATGTACCTTTTGGAGTAATATGTTTTAACTAGCTGTAGCCTGCAAAACTTTTGCATAGAGATATTCCCTTAGGTTTGATAAGTAGGCTAGGTTATTTTTTGGTTATGGACAGATCAGATTTTTTTCATGATTTTATTACAATTTAAAGATGCAATATGATGTAGAAATACACAAAAAAAAAATATATTTAAATAGAATTATGTCACATTTTTGCCTTTGGGTTTCACCTTTGAAAACCGCAGATTTTATAACTACATTTATCGAATCAAGACGCCGGCAAGATGCCATTTTGAATTCTTATTTTCTACTTTCGATGTAACGCAGAAGCGAGGCCACTATTATTATATTAGATTATAATTTTTACCTGCTTTTCAATTATCTTTTTTTAAAATCCATTATTCCTCATACAACTCCCCGGATAAATTTACATTAAAATTTCTTTTATTTTAAAAACAATAGAGCTACACAATATTGAATTGAATTTGATTGTCTATCTGTCATCAGAGTCAAAGTCAGTCAACATGAATGTGACACCGAGTTCTTTCTGTGATGTCGATCAGCACATCTCTTTTGATGAACAGGCAGCAGCACAAGAAAATGTCGCCTTGCCCGCTGACTCCAGGCAAACGGCCCCCTCGCTGCCTCAGTCACCAGATTCAATCGACTCAGTTGACACCAGCCCTGACATGCCAACTTTTAAGCAATCAAACTCTGCTGCTTTTAGCACTGCTGATTTGTACAGATCAAAAACACAGCCACCAGCATTTATCTCAGGGATTATTCACGGAAATGACTCTCGCCTGCACGTTTCCCCGCTTTCATTATTGTCCAGTGTTCCTCACATTTTTAATCAGCCTGTGTTGTCAGACCCAATTGTTTATACTTCTTGTGTTTTGCAGCCATTGTCCCTTGTTCATTCCAGTGATCCAGTCACAACACGTGATGTGGCTTTTCCTGGCATTGAGCCATCATTCTCCCATGAACTAAATGATACCCATGGTACATGTCAAGTGCAGCTCTCTCACTTGTGTTCCTCGGAACCAGCTGGCTCTGGTACTACAGCAGTCACAGAAAGGAGCAGAATCAGTTTACTTACTCCTGAACAGCAGACGCATCCCTTATTAAATCTAGAGCAGCCCAGTGAGCCCAGCCCAACTGCTGTTAGAGTGTTTCCTACACATTCAAGTGCCTTTAGTACAACACCTTTTTCGTCATCCGATAGTTCATCTATACATTGTAAAGAAAAAACATTTCCAGCTTTCGAAGATATTGCAACAGAAATTATGACCGTGAATAAAACAGGTCTGCCCTTAGAAACTAAGGAAATATTTCATAAATGGCCTTTTGATATTTTAGGAAACTTGCCAAAAGTTTTTACTTCTAATTTATCTCACTCTGGATTATCATCACGTGGATTATCTTCAAGCGTTGATACTGCAGTTTTAGCAGGCAGCAGGGAAAATTTAGAGGCAGTTCATTTAGTTCAAAATACAGTTTTTAAGACTCATTATCCAGAAAAGTCATCTGGTTTGATTGATATTAATTGTGAAAGATTAAAGTATGTAACACAGTCATCTGGTTTGATTGATATTAATTGTGAAAGATTAAACTATGTAACACAGTCATCATTGAGCAGCAATGTAGACCCTTCACCAACAGTCGGAGATTCAATGGAGACTGAGGGCAATGGATTTGAACTGCAGGTAAATTTGGATCATAAGAGCCTGATAACTTGTTCAGCAGGAGATGAAAAAATAATTTCTCCATTGACTTGTGACATTTTATCTGTCAGTATTGATGAAAACAGCTCTCAGTTTGACAACTCTAGTCTTAATTATTATACCTCAACCGTCAGCTTTAATTCTAATCTTTTAGAACCAACATCATCGATATCGCCACAGTCTTCAATATCTTCTGCTAATATTTCTCCACAATCATCTTTCACTCTGCCTGGAGCAACCTACCAGGAACCGCAGAGCGGCTGCCATGAAATGCAAGTGTCAGCAGACTTTTTTATCCCGAGTCTTGGGGATCTTAGGGAGCCGTGCCATACGGATTCTAAAGATCTGCAAGCAAAACTTAGGGACTTTCTGAGTTCATCCAGCTCTGGATCTAGGAGTTCAGGATCTGGTCCTTACTCCAGTTGTAACTCAACCTGGGGGTCCAGGTCTGGTTCAATTTCGTCCCATGGCACAAACGGGTCCAGCAATGACTTCATTGAATTTTGGAGCCACTTTAGACGTAGAAGCTCTCAACTTAGTGATAATACATCCAGACGTTCTAGTTCCAGCAAGCACAGCTCAGATTTCAGCACTGATCTAGAAGTAAGTTGTACATTTTTTAAATTAACAATAGCATTGTGAACAACAAACAAGAATGACAGCTATTTCTTGATAGGAAAAAAAAATTTTGTGGCTTTATATTACAAGAACTATTTTTTCAAGTGATTATTTTTCAAATTTTTTTATTTTTATTTTTTATTATAGTAAAGATAATAGTAAGATATAGATGAATGTAATGGAATAAGTCTGCGCTGTGTCTTGGTTAATTAGAAATTAAACCCTTTTTTTTTTCAACTCAGTTACAAAACAGAAATTCGACTATTAGATTTATGTACCTTAATCAGGTATCAAAACAATGTTAAAATCAGATTTTTATAAAATGTGTTATTACATTTTGCTGTGTTTTTCTCTGTAAAATGACTTGGAAGCTCATACCTATTGATCATGATTGTTGAAAACAATTTTACTTGGCACAATTTATATTCCATTCCAAAGATACTAAATGTCTTCATTGCAGCCATATCATGAGAAAAAATAAGTTCACTCTGACCATGTTCCATCTCTAGAAAGAAATTTGTCAAATTAAAGTTTAATGATTAGATAATGCTTCTACGTTGTTTACAGTTTAGTGATTTGATAATGCTTCTACGTTGTTTACAGTTTAGTGATTCGATAATGCTTCTACGTTGTTTACAGTTTAGTGATTCGATAATGCTTCTACGTTGTTTACAGTTTAGTGATTCGATAATGCTCCTACGTTGTTGACAGTTTAGTGATTCGATAATGCTTCTGTGTTGTTTACAGTTTAGTGATTTGATAATGCTTCTACGTTGTTTACAGTTTAGTTATTCGATAATGCTTCTACGTTGTTTACAATTTAGTGATTCGATAATGCTTCTACATTGTTTACAGTTTAGCGATTCGATAATGCTTCTACGTTGTTTACAGTTTAGTGATTCGATAATGCTTCTACATTGTTTACAGTTTAGTGATTTGATAATGCTTCTACATTGTTTACAGTTTAGTGATTCAATAATGCTTCTACGTTGTTTACAGTTTAGTGATTCGATAATGCTTCTACGTTGTTTACAGTTTAGTGATTCGATAATGCTCCTACGTTGTTGACAGTTTAGTGATTCGATAATGCTTCTGTGTTGTTTACAGTTTAGTGATTTGATAATGCTTCTACGTTGTTTACAGTTTAGTTATTCGATAATGCTTCTACGTTGTTTACAGTTTAGTGATTCGATAATGCTTCTACATTGTTTACAGTTTAGTGATTTGATAATGCTTCTACATTGTTTACAGTTTAGTGATTCAATAATGCTTCTACGTTGTTTACAGTTTAGTGATTCGATAATGCTTCTACGTTGTTTACAGTTTAGTGACTCGATAATGCTGCTACATTATTTACAGTTTGTCTTTTTCTCTCTATAAATATAGTCCACTAACCCCTCTGTTCTATCGAACCCTTTCATCGTTTGAATATCATGAGAAGTTTTATTTTTTTCAAATTATTGTAGCAGGATGAAAAACTGCCAATAACGTGCCAGGAACATAGACATTCCTTTCAAAATCTGAATTATATTTGATGATGGGCTGTTGGCTTAATGGTTTTGTAGTCGACTAATTTGTTTTCTCCATATTGTAAAAAAAATCACTGATCTATACATTTGTTTTGGCAATCGCTTGACAATGTTATATTTTCTTATTGTCAGTCAATTTGAAACACATAATAGAACGATTTCTTGGATTGTTTTTTCTCATTAACTGGCGTTGATATAAACTTTTGCTATCAGCATTTAGGTTGACTTTTTTAATTTAATAGTTAACACATTAGTCTCATAAGGTATGTTGTTTGAATTCATATATGCCTGGTTTAAAATGTGCACAGGTATTTTTTATTTTGGTGAACTTGGATTGGTAAACATTAACAGAAATTTCTTCAATTCAAATTTTCTGTCAGAAGATTTAAACTTTGACCCTAAAATAATAAGATGTGTCAGCTTCACACAATTTTTTTTCTATGTTGATTTTTTTTTTTTTTGGCCTTTGTAATTTGACTGTACACTGTGATTTTTTTCAGGAGATCTCAGAAAATCTTCAAAAACACAACCATGGTATTATTGAAGAAGAAGGTGGACTAGTGACTTTAATGACAGACTATGCCACACAGTTTGTATCCACAGCTGTACAAAGTGCTGTTGCCAGTGGAGCTAATCTTAGTGCTCAGAGCCATGGTGATGTTGAAGTTGACACCCAGGACATGCCTCAAGAAATGGGTAGAAGTGCTCACACTCAGGACATGCCTCAAGAAATGGGTAGAAGTGCTCCCACCCAGGACATGCCTCAAGAAATGGGTAGAAGTGCTCCCACCCAGGACATGCCTCAAGAAATGGGTAGAAGTGCTCCCACCCAGGACATGCCTCAAGAAATGGGTAGAAGTGCTCACACCCAGGACATGCCTCAAGAAATGGGTAGAAGTGCTCACACCCAGGACATGCCTCAAGAAATGGGTAGAAGTGCTCCTCCAAAGCATGGGAGAGTCAGGCGAACTGTCTCTAAAGCTGGCACACTGGTTAGGCAAGATAAGGTAAACCTGGAGCTAGATGAGGGACATTGTTTTCTAGAATCAGGGATAGCTGAAGAAAGTTCTTCTTTGTCAAAGCAGCAAGATGACGTCTGTGATGCAGTCTCTTCATCAAACGATGCTGGTGTAACCGAGGACAAATCTGATTTACAGCATATGCTCACACCACCTAAACCTGTTTTTTACACATCTTTTATTCCTGTACAATCTTCTACTCCATCACCTTTTCAGAGTCTAGATTCTGGATTTGTCTCCATACAGCCAGATACCTCATCCTCTAAAGATTGTCGCTTAGCACTCTACGACAATATTCATACTTCAGAGCCACAGACAGAATGTATTAGTAGACAGCCAGTTGAGCTAAACCCATCTGGGGTTGGTGTTCCATTTGAGATTTTGCCACAACAACATGAGAAGCCACCACTGCAGAGTGTAGAAACAGTTGGCAGCAAATTAATTGAGCAAGAATCTACTGCTGCAGCATCTGGGATACTTGTGTCCACCACACCAACAACCACAGAACTGACTTGCTTTTTATCGACAGACGTCAGCCATAAAATGTCAGAGGACAAAAATATTGTTTTAAAAAAAAATCAGAGTGAATCTCAAAAAGCTTCTGATTCAGTTGCCATGAGATTGCCAAAAGAAAAATCATCAAAGCCCAAATCGTCTAGAATACCTGAAAAATCTTCAAAAATATCCAGTATTAAGCACAGTAAAGATACCAAAAATTCAGTTTCTAGGGAAGCTGCAGCAGCGTCTGTGTCACCCAGCTCAACTGACTCAATGTCCCATTTGTCCAGCGGGGCTAGTGGACCTTCAGAGACAGGAATACCGAAACTCAAAAGTTCATCCAAAAAATTCACACACACTACCAAAAGTTCACAGTCCATACAAAATAAATCAACTGACAAGCATGAAACAGCCAGCATGGAAAAAGCCAGAATGTTGAGAAGTAAGAAGGCAAGCACAAAAGACAAAGAAGAAGTCCAACTCAAGGCTCATAAAAGTCGATATGTGATATCTGATGTTGCAGCACCACCACGAGAGAAGAGACTAAAGCACAGAGACTCACCTCACAGAAAGTATTTCCGTTCCAGCTCTCAAAGGCTGGAGGACAAGAAGAAATCTAAATCCAAACTGGAAGAAAAAAACATCCAAGGCTACACCAAGTCTCCTCGATTTATTCGCTTTGTTAATTCTATGGCTGAAATGTCTGTCAGCCAGGCAGTTCTAGAAGGAGCAGAACTGTTGTCTCAGTCAAATGTATGTAAAGATGAAATATCTGACGAAGTGTATAACTGGTTTGCCAATAAAATAATCAACGAAGTGTTCACTCATGTCATTAGCGAGATAGAATCTAAAGAGTTTCTTTTGAGCAAGAACTCTTCACACTTGGAGGAGATTGGTGCATCTGGGGAAGTAATGACTCATTTTGAAGTTGCTCCTGGCAACACTGAGACCTGCCCGTTGTATACTCTTGGGGCAAGTGCCAGGGAACCTGTTTCAACAGAAGCAGGAACAGCCAGACCAAAATCTAAGAGCATTTTACCATCACGATCAGATACAGCAGCTTCTGGTGCAGGAAACGTATCTGGGTCGACCCTTCAGAGATCCTCTGGGTCATTGAAAATGGTTACATTTAAAGAAGGCACAGAGGACCCTAAGCTAAGCCAGTCAACTGGCCTCTTTTCTAGCCACCAGAAATCTGTCAACACATTCCCGAGACCAATGAGCGGTGGCCTCCCTATTCCTTTGAGGCGCAGGAGTAGTCTGGATCTACCCTTGTTGTCGCCGTCCTCCATAAAGGCAGGAGTGGACATCACGGCACTGCAGCCTATTTTACCACAGAATGGCTCCACCTCCCATGCACCTGAGCGAGTAGGCTTGACCAATGCTGATCTCTCTGTGAGCATTTACCAGGCAGCAGCATCCATTGTAAATCAAGTGTTCCAGAATATCTCAGATAGTATGGATGTGCAGGCCCTCAGTCCTGGATCTTCATGTTTGCATGGAACTTTGTCCTCATCTGACACTGGAGTCCACTCAACAGGTATTTTGTCTGCAAGACAGAACTGTTGTCTGATTACTAATCCGAATCCTATCTAAAAATTGATTTTCCGTTTAAAATGTTTTGCATAGGATCAGTTTTAAACTTTTATTTTTCTAATTTCCTGGTGTTGCAATTGGTAGGTATCTAAAACTTATCCCATTAAAATAATAATCCATCTGGTAATTAATTAAATGTCATAAATACTCCTTTATTCAAAAAGTAAAGAAAAAATGTCTGTATGGCCTGTAACCAAATTCTAAAATCAAGACATCTTAATAGATTTTTTTTTTCAAGACGATAGTCAGAAAAAAAAAAGCACAAAAAAAAATAATTGTAAAATGGTAAATGGATAAAAACTAACGCTTATTTAGAAAATAGCTTCCGCTGAATAAGAAAATAAACAGCCGTCATCTCTTGTTAAACTCACTAGGTGTGCTACAAATGTTTCAGAGATTCTGTAAAAATTTCTTTCAGGTATGATATTCATACATTTCAAATTTCACTTCTTTAAAAAAAAACATTTCAGCACATTTTTAGTAGATGGTTTGGATCAAAATGAATTGGGTTAACTAATTTGTTTCATTTTTCTTTTATTCCTTCAAGTAACTGGCTAAGTAAACTATTGGCTTTTACTTTTAACTTGTATTTTTTTTCTACAACCGTTTTATTTATTTTTGTTTAGGGAGTAGAATACACAGTCACTATGACAGTTTTACTTCCAATATTTTCTCAAGTTCATCAACCAAAGCTTCAGAAAGTCCTCGGAGAGCTCGCCGGTCTGTATCTCCCAGTATTGGGGTATTCTTCCGTAAACCCATGAGTCGGGAAACACTGACCAGTGCTTATTTAAAAGTTGACCATTCTCCTCAAATAAAGTCTTATGAGCGCCGCAGCAGTGAACCCTGCCAGACCAGTGTCCAACTGTCCCTGCAGGCTTTCAACAACAACAAATTTAACGGACGGACCTTGGAGGATAAAAAAAAAATAGCCCGGACAGATGACGATATTGGGAGAGGGAACACTTGGAGACGAGGCTCCCTTGAAGGATTCTCATTTGACCAGAGAAGAAATTCTTGTGGGTTCAAGGACCCCATACTGTCAAGATTTGCTGAAGAGCTTATGAAAGCTGACACATCTGTGCCTGAATTGGTCATTGTTGGCTCACACGCAAGTTCGTCGTCAACTGGTCAGTGTACTTTTGTTTAATTCGACACTACACAATTTGATAAATATTTTTTATCTTTAATGTGGTTATCAGCTTTTAACGTTTTGTTGTTTTATTTTCAGGATCTAGAAGGAGCAGTGGAAGCGCGTACAGGGATTCATCATTTGCCAACTTAGAAACTGAACTCTTGAATGCAAGTTTTACCAGGTTATTTTCATTTTCTTACAGATATATTGAGTTTATTTACATTCTTTAGATGGGACATCTTGTGCAAAATTTACATTGCAAAAAAGTTTTCTGCCATTTTTGTTAAATCATATGTCATTCATAAGTTACAACATAATAGCAGATTGTATTAAATATATGATGTTTTTTTTCCCTACAGTGCTTGCAGTATCTCCTCCAGGTCACAGAAACGGCACTCTCAACTTGACAGGTCACGCAGTCGAGACTCTAGGCAAGGCAAATCAGACAGTTCTGACACAGAGTACTGGTTCCCTCCACCCAAGTTTGTTGGAGATGAGTTCCAGCAAGAATATAACAGACAGCACAGTCAAGATGAACTGCAGGTAGAGATACTTATGAATGTAGTGTTGTTTTTATTGCTCATGTCTTGGAAACCTACAGATTTATATCCTCATCATTTTTTACATCATATAATTTTTCTTTCTCTTTCCTAGGACTATGCTAGTTTTTTTGCCGGCCAGGTTGTGCAGGAGGCAGTCTGTGTTCTTCGATGCGACCCAGATTACCTGAGCCAGGAACAAAAGGACGTGGACATGTATGCTGAAAATTTGACTGATCAGATTATGCGAGATGCTTTGATCTCTTCTCTTCATGTCGGTGAACAGAATATCGGACTAGTGAGTGGCCAGAGCCGAGCTAAAGTAGCAGCATCTTCAGATATCAAGAAGAATGGCAATGAGAGAAGCAGGATTCCATCTTATTCAGGGCAAGGGGCCATTCCAAAAGTGAAAGTTGCCAAATCTTCACCAAGAGTGGCATCACAGCCCAGAAACATCCCACAAAGAAAGACTGAACAATCTGTGGAGCAACAAATCCATTCTAGGCAATCTGAGTTCTCTTCTAACTCCAGAGTAAAGTTCAGTAAACCTGGACAGAGAAGAGCATTGGGTGCTGCTGGTGCTGGCATATCCATTTCACCTTCTCAGCAATATCTTCATCCCACTTTCAAACCAGCCTCTTCACCACCTTGGCCAGGTGGAGCGAGGCCCAAACAGCAGACATCCTCAGCTGCTGACAGACATTTGCCTTATAGAAGCAAGAGGCACTCATCACCATCTCCATTGTCATTCTCATCATCGATCCCAGTGCCTCACCAGTCCTCCTCTCCCTCATCTCTGCAAGTTCCACGGGATATTTCTCATCGCAGACATCTCAACATGGCCATGAGAAGCAAGTCTGAATCCTACACTAGCGGATCCAACTATCTGGTCTCTAGGCCACCCACTCTGAGCCAAGCTGTAAGATAAATTTCATGAAAATTCCTATTTGAATTTTTTTCTTTACATTTTTACTAGACTCATATTTTGTAGTTTAATTTCAAGTAGAATTTACTCAACTAGTCTTTGTTTTTTGATTTTTTCTAAGTAAATAATTTGGCACAAAGCATTAAGATAGATGTTAGAAAATGTAAAGTAATTAACTTTAGGAAATGTAAAGTAATTAACTTTAGAAAATGTAAAGTAATTAACTTTAGAAAATGTAAAGTAATTAACTTCAAATCTACTTGGCATGTCCCCTCAGGACTAAGTTATTTTAGTAAAAAAAAAATTTCCTGTAAATAGTTTCAGGATGGAAGAGATTATTGAAATGTACCTATTACAATACTTTATATACATATGTTTTACTAATTTATTATAAAGTTTCTTTCAAATAAATGAATAAATTCCTAGTCTTTTTTTTAAAATGACTGTAAATTGATTTTAAAATTAACACAGTCGTCTCTTTTCTTTAATTCTGTTCACATTATTGATTTTTTTTTTTCCAGGACAAATCAAGTTACAAGAAGAGAGATGAATCTCCCGCTAGTTACAGCTCTATAGATAATGGCTCCTGCCCTTCAGATCAAACATGTTCTTCTCAACTCTATTCATCTGTTTCTTCATCATCCTCCATAGACAGCATCGGGCCCACCAGTCATGACAGAAGTTTAGATTACCATTTACCCCCCCCAGTCTTTCATGAGATCGTCGTTGCACAGACCCAAACTGATGAGAGAGGGCAGCACCGATTTAGTCTTGCGGATCATTTCAGTCAAAGCAATATACAGAGAGTACCTGGTCATGATATGTGGGACATCATTCAGTTCTCTGAGCAGATTTCTCAAGGCATTTTATCAGAAGTCATGCAGCACTGCAAGCAAGACACATGGCTTAAGGTGAGTGAAAATTTCCTTTAAAATAAAAAATTTTGCAACCTACATTAAAAAAACAGCAGTAAAAGTTAGAAGCTCTAGATACAATTGTAAATATTTGTTTTTATCAATGGCCCTGATTGCTTGTAGTCAGAAGCATTGATTGGATGTGGTCAGAAGCATTGATTGGATGTGGTCAGAAGCATTGATTGGATGTGGTCAGAAGCTTTGATTGGATGTGGTCAGAAGCATTGATTGGATGTGGTCAGAAGCATTGATTGGATGTGGTCAGAAGCATTGATGGCATGTGGTCAGAAGCATTGATTGGATGTGGTCAGAAGCATTGATTGGATGTGGTCAGAAGCTTGATTGGATGTGGTCAGAAGCATTGATTGGATGTGGTCAGAAGCATTGATTGCATGTGGTCAGAAGCATTGATTGGATGTGGTCAGAAGCTTTGATTGGATGTGGTCAGAAGCATTGATTGGATGTGGTCAGAAGCATTGATTGGATGTGGTCAGAAGCATTGATGGCATGTGGTCAGAAGCATTGATTGGATGTGGTCAGAAGCATTGATTGGATGTGGTCAGAAGCTTGATTGGATGTGGTCAGAAGCATTGATTGGATGTGGTCAGAAGCATTGATTGCATGTGGTCAGAAGCATTGATTGGATGTGGTCAGAAGCTTGATTGGATGTGGTCAGAAGCATTGATTGGATGTGGTCAGAAGCTTGATTGGATGTGGTCAGAAGCATTGATGGCATGTGGTCAGAAGCTTGATTGGATGTGGTCAAAGGATTGATTGCATGTGATCAAAGAATTGATTGTATATGGTATGAAGATGTGACTGCATATATATATATATATATATATATATATAGGCAGAAGCATTGATTGTAAATGTTCAGAGAAGTATTGACCATATATGGTCAGAAGCATTGATTGTAAATGTTCAGAGATGTATTGACCATATATGGTCAGAAGCATTGATTGTAAATGTTCAGAGAAGTATTGATCATAGATGGTCAGAAGCATTGATTGTAAATGTTCAGAGAAGCAATGACCATATATGGTCAGAAGCATTGATTGTAAATGTTCAGAAACATTTTTAATGCTCACAAGATTGCACAAAAAATATTTTAGTAATTTTGCATAATCAAAACATACAAGTACTTCTTTCTCTACAGTGTAAGAGATGGGAGCTGGTATTACCTAGGCTAGCAATACAACTATGTTGTATCCATCAAAACATAATTAGTAAAAAATATAAACAGTGGTTATTAAAATTGTTGTGTACACACTGAGATATTATTCTGAAAATGTCTTCTCTCAATTAAGTGATTATTACATTTTTGGTATCCTTGCTCATTTGCTGCCATTTTTGACATCAGAAATTGACTTAGGTTTGATTTCCTGTAGTGTCTTCTGTTAATTTATTTATTGTTTTTACTCCATCTTTTGACTATTTTTAGAAACTATAATTTTATGTTTAAATTTTGTTTGCAGTATTTGTCCTACCATCAACCCATTGCTACAGGTAACTGGGGATGTGGTGCTTACCATGGGAACCCTCAGCTGAAGTTCATCCTTCAGTGGATAGCTGCAAGTATAGCAAGATCACCTCGAGTGATGTACTATACATTTGGAGATAGTACGATGACCCAGGTATGGACTACAGTAGTGATTTTGTTTCTTCTTGTCAGAAATATATTCCCTAAGGATAAAGACATTATGTATCACTGAATGGGAAAAACGTTGAGATAAACATGTTACCAAGTCTGTATGAAAGATTACCATGTTACCAAGTCTGTATGAAAGATTACCATGTTACCAAGTCTGTATGAAAGATAAACATGTTACCAAGTCTGTATGAAAGATTACCATGTTACCAAGTCTGTATGAGAGATTACCATGTTACCAAGTCTGTATGAAAGATTACCATGTTACCAAGTCTGTATGAAAGATTACCATGTTACCAAGTCTGTATGAAAGATTACCATGTTACCCAGTCTTAATAGGTTGAAGGGTAAAAAAGACAGAAAAAAATTTTTAATTCTGCCCAAAATAAAATTACTTTCATGAAAGTTTTACTTTTTAAATCTGTTATATGCAGTACTCCTTTAAAAGAAGTAAACATCATAAATTTATTGCTATCAAAAGGAAGAAAACAGCTAAAGATAAAAAACTTCACCATTTAGCATTTTATTGATATTTCTAGCATGTTGTAGAGAATTGTAGGCTATTTTTTCTTTTTTTTTTTTTTAAAGGCTCAAGACATAGCGAACATGGTATCTAACTTAACCGTTGGCCAGTTGGCTGGTCTTCTTCGAGAATATTGTTCTCTTGTGTGCCTGCAGTCACCAGCATCTTTCTCAAGTCCAGGAAGGCAGTGGTCACCATGGCAACATTCACAAAGTACCCAGCCTTCTATTTCTTTGTTTGATTTCCTTAAACAAAAATTTGATCCACCCAGACACAGCAGGTGATTGATGCAGTCCACGGCAAACTTTGTGTTGTGTTCAAGTTGAATTATTTATGGTCCAACCCCGTAACATATTTTTTTTAATACTTTCATTTCTATGACATTAATACATTCTTTTGACTGTGATGCAATTTAATTAATTGATGCTTTATTGTAATCAAATTTGATGCATTATTGTAATCAAATTTTGGTTTAGATGTAAATCAAATGGTTCATTAACTTGAAAGATATTGATAAATCTTGTTCATATTTTTTTGTTTTGAATACTTCTGGTGCTTTCAAGTATCATGATTTTTTTTTTACCCCATTAAAGCTTCGTTGAGCTTAACAGAAATGAGCGGCGGCCATAGTTTATTTTATTAAAAATTATTATATATTCTCACCATCTTTAAATTGAGGATACTATTATAGTTGGGTTTTTTTATCCGCTCTAATTAGTTCATAGAATTCACCAATCTCACTAAATAAAATTGGTTTATTTCTTATGTTTGTTTCATATAAAATGAAAGGCTATATTGGCCAGAATGGGGACGGATGGTCGTGCTGTAGTGCTCTCTATGCTAACCTGGAGTTCCCGGGTTCTTTCCATGTCCGTTTCACTATTGTTTATGGTGGGTATGAAAGAAGGGCACTACAAAAAACAGTCCCATAGTTGTTTATGGTGGGTATGAAAGAAGGGCACTACAAAAACAGTCACATAGTTGTTTAGGGTGGGTATGAAAGAAGGGCACTACAGTCCTATAGTTGTTTATGGTGGGTATGAAAGAAGGGCACTACAGTACGGTAGTTGTTTATGGTGGGTATGAAAGAAGGGCACTACAGTCCGGTAGTTGTTTATGGTGGGTATGAAAGAAGGGCAGTACAGTCCCATAGTTGTTTATGGTGGGTATGAAAGAAGGGCACTACAGTCCGGTAGTTGTTTATGGTGGGTATGAAAGAAGGGCACTACAGTCCAGTAGTTGTTTATGGTGGGTATGAAAGAAGGGCACTACAGTCCGGTAGTTGTTAATAGGACTAAGAGATAAACACCTTATCCTTACATGGACTTCACAGCTTTGGCCAAACTTGCTCAAAAGTGCAATGCATCAGTCTCATGACAGTATTTCACTGCTAAATCAAGCAGTGCTTGTAATTCATCTCTTTTTGTTGGATATGATTTGTTTGTTTCTTTGTATTGCCTTTTTTTTGCTCATGGTAGTATTTTTATGATCTCATTTCAAGTTGACTCAGCATAATGTCCTAGAATATGATTGGAATAATAATAAAGAAGCAGTAAAAAGCCATAAGTTGCCTTAAAACTCCATGCCAATAGAAGTAAAAAAAAATTTTTTTTTTTAAATTGTATTTAAACTCAGCTGCTGTTCTCCTTGAATTGTTTTAAGATTCTCATTTTATATGTCTTTGTATTCTTCATTTTTTAATCACTGCCTGTTTTGTTTTCTGCATGTATTTAATGGCTGTGTTACCACTCTTTTATTTCAATCTGTTCATCTGTTGTGGTTTTTTTTTTCTTTTCTTTTTTTTTTAAATTGAACATATTTTTTTGAACATTTTTTCCCTGAGCTTCTGATTGGTTGGCTGTGGGGAAAAGTCACAATGTTTGGAAATTTTTTATGAATATTCCAACTTACTGAATCTCTGCCTAGCTTATGGTTTAAGCATACACAGTACTTATAAGACATTTTTTTTTAGAATAATACAGAGTCTAAAATTTCATTACCAACATACATATTGTACCTATTGGTTTTATTTACCACTTGCTGTTATTTCTGTGATTAAGGTGTATTACATTGCCCTAGCCATGTAGACTGCAAACATTGAAAACTTACTTTGTAAGTAATAGCATCATGGGTCTGTTTTTTAACTTTTTTTTTAGATGCAAAATGGCAAATAAAAAAAAACAAATATGTTCATTGGGTTGGATTTTACTTCAAGTTAACTGATAGATTCATTTATCATTTCTATTTTAATTCCTGTTTAAATTACCATTTATCTATGATACATAAATATATATATTTTTTTTTTCATCCTGTGTGCCTTTATAATTGAGAGTACTTTGCAGAGAATAGTTTTGAATTTTTGGGGCAAATACAAAAAAAAAACTGAACTTCCAAGTCATTGGGCTGTTAGTTTCAAGTCATCGGGCTGTTAGTAATTAATTCCTCTGCTGATTGTTTAAACAATATTTTCGTTCATCTGGTCTTATCTGTCAGAAGGGTGCGCCAAAAAAAAACCCCAGAGAATCTAGATGGATGCATGCTATTTAAATACTTTATGTTCCACCGGAACCATTAAAAATACTTTATGTTCCACCGGAACCATTAAAAATACACTTTTTATTCCAAAACTTCATTTTATTTTTAAAAAAAAAGAATTTCACCTCAGCCTGATAGTTTGCTGTTTGTATCATTCACTTTTCAGATGAAGTTTCATTCAATTGATTGTTTATAAATTCTCATTTGTTTCAGCTGTTTCTTTTTTCAATATTCTACACAGTATTAATCAATGTGAAATAAGCACCTGTCTTTAAATTTATGTTGCTAAGAATTTTTTCCTTCAACCTGTGCTCACACAAACCTTGTCACATTTTTAAGTGGAAAAAATTTCATCCCTGTATTGCTGGGTGTCAACTAAAAAAAAAAAGTAAAGTTCCCTTAGCCCTAGCGGGCCATCGGGGCAGATGAAGTATAGAATTCATCTGTTTCTATAACCTCGGCATATGAAGGGGATTGTGTGGTTAGCACAACGCCCAGCCGCCTTTACTTCCCCAACTTCAGTCAGGTACCCATTTAAAGCTGGGTGGACTTGTGGGGACGACTTTGCACCAAATTTCACCTGGAAAAATTCCATGGGCCTCACCGAGGATCGAACCCAGGACTCTCAGGTCGACAGTCGAGAATCTACGCCACTCGGCCATCCAAGTGTCAACTAAGTAAATTTAAATTATACACAATGTTAAATGCCAGCATCATTCTGTTTATATTATCATTTTCCTTCCATGGTATTTTTTTCTCTCAAAAATAATGAGGTTGCGATTCTAAATGAAATTTCCTAACATGGAAAAAAGCAAAATAAAGCCTCACTAAAGTGTGTCATAGTTTTTGTTTTTAAAATGGTAAAAACCAACACAAAGTGTGGCAGACCACTAGCCATATTTTAATTTCCTCAGTTGTAATGTCTGATAAATGTTTAGTGCTGGGCAGAGAAATAATCTTTTCACTTCATGCTCTACTAATAATTACACTATTAGCAATGGTTCTAAAGCTGCTTATAAAAAATTACTTTCATTAGCTAGACATTTACATTTTTTTTCTTTGCCGCATTAAATTATTGGCTGTTGACACTTTGTGTGATAACATAGTAATGCTTTAACCTACTTAGAAGTATTTGTTTTTATTTCCTAGTTGTTCAATTTTTAAATTCAGCTTTATTGATGTGCGTGTTTTAAATAGAAATGTAAATTTATCTGTTTTGTGTTAAAGTTGCACAGTTTGAGAATTTAGTGATCTGAAAAATGAATGGACTGTAGAGAAATTTTTTTTCTAAGTTGTGTATTTGTGTAGGATTTAGTTTGAGAAGTAGGTAGAGTTTAAAGTTTCAATTTTTCTAAGGGGGGGGGGTTATTACATAAATATTGTTACAGGCTGTTCTGGTTTTTTTTTAATTTCCATGCCAAAGAAATTAAATTTTTCTTAAGCTCAAAAAAAAAAAAAACATTTTATCTCCATGCACATTTTTCTGTGTTCAACCATATTAGCTGGTGTTGTGTTTAATAGAACACGTTTAATGAAATGAAAGATAACATTACCATTAAGATGAGATACAGTTTTTTTGTATTTGTTCATGTTTTGCTTTTTTTTTTTGTTGGTGCCCATTGATTTTATTTATTTGCTATAAAAAAAATTAATTCAACATTAGGCAAATTATTTTAGTGTTTCATGGATCTGTATAACTTTTATTTAAGGAAAGTGCTTCACATATATATTTTCTAAGTTAATGCTATTGTAAAAAAAAAAATTAAATGTATATTGGAAAAAGAAAATTATATTAGAATTGCCCTAATGCCATAAATCAATGCAAAATAAATATTTTTGTGTTTACATTTGTCTGTTAAATAAAGAAATTCATGAATGAAATTATGTCCATTTACCTTTAGTTAAGTAAGATTGTTGGAGTGTTACATTTAGTGTGATCTGATTGTTGGAGTGTTACATTTAGTTTTTATGATTCAGAATTATTTTACATAGTGTATAACAATAATTGCTGGTTAAATCTAATAATGGTTTTATATTAGCAGACATGACATGAATGTGTGTGGCAATAAATAAAATTGACCAAGTTTCACTATGGCTCTCTATATGATATTTAAATATTAGGCCTACATTTTAAATGTACAAGTTTATTTAATATGCATTCATTGTCAAAAAGTAAACATAAATAAAAAAACAATTCAACAAAAGAATTAGTTTCATTCTAAAGTAATAGTATGTTTTATAAACCTGTACAAATTTCCAGTTGATTTGACATGTTTTTATCACATTTAGTAATGGAAAAAAGTGTGAATGATTGTGGCAGCTGCAGAGAATAGATATTGCTGTTTACAATTATAATTGAAGAAAAAGTGACATTAATTCAGAGACATCAGTAGTATGGAAATATTAAACAGTCTTAAATTGTGTGACATCATAGTCTATGAACTTCATTGTGGATATCATTATGGTGGGTAATATTCTGAAAATATTAAAACTGAACATAAGATTGTCATTCAAGTTCCAGTGCTAACATTTTTTAATCCAAAGAAATACTAGGGCAACCTGCTGAAAACAAAGTTACTATTTATAACTTAATTGAATAAAGAAAACAACTTTAGATTCATAGTCTTACACAAATAGATAGACATTCAGGAATCTATTGACAAACAGATCCAGGCATCTATTGACTGACATATCCAGGCATCTATTGACAAACAGATCCAGGCATCTATTGACAAACAGATCCAGGCATCTATTGACTGACATATCCAGGCATCCATTGACAAACAGATCCAGGCATCTATTGACTGACATATCCAGGCATCTATTGACAAACAGATCCAGGCATCTATTGACAAACAGATCCAGGCATCTATTGACTGACATATCCAGGCATCTATTGACAAACAGATCCAGGCATCTATTGACTGACATATCCAGGCATCTATTGACAAACAGATCCAGGCATCTATTGACTGACATATCCAGGCATCTATTGACAAACAGATCCAGGCATCTATTGACACACAGATCCAGGCATCTATTGACTGACATCCAGGCATCTATTGACAAACAGATCCAGGCATCTATTGACAAACAGATCCAGGCATCTATTGACTGACATATTCAGGCATCTATTGACAAACAGATCCAGGCATCTATTGACTGACATATTCAGGCATCTATTGACAAACAGATCCAGGCATCTATTGACAAACAGATCCAGGCATCTATTGACTGACATATCCAGGCATCTATTGACAAACAGATCCAGGCATCTACTGACTGACATATCCAGGCATCTATTGACAAACAGATCCAGGCATCTATTGACAAACATCTATTTACATTATATTTGCTCGATCAGAAGGCGATGGAAAGTTTGGAGATATTCTAGCCGGGTCTCTGATTCACGCACAACTTGAAAGTAATTTTTCAATGAAATATTTCTAGGGTACATTGTCGAAGTTCTCAACCAGCGGTACATGTACCACATGGGGTGTGGGAAAAGTTGTGCAGGGGAATATAATTTTCGTTTAAAACAACCAAGAGTCTGAAGGAGGTCGCCAGTTTGCTGCATGACTCGTCACCAAACCACGTGACCAAGTATTGCATTAGAAAGGTGAGCACATTCCATTTAGAAAAGTATATTTATTAGTCAACACACTCGAGGAATACCCGCAGAAATATTTTCGAAACCTTTGGGGTACAGTCGCTAAAAAAGGTTGAGAGCCTCTGGTATAATGGAAAGCCATAGAAGTGAGCATCAATGGTATAATGGAAAGCCATAGAAGTGAGCATCAATGGTATAATGGAAATCCATCGAAGTGAGCATCAATGGTATAATGGAAAGCCATAGAAGTGAGCATCAATGGTATAATGGAAATCCATCGAAGAGAGCATCAAAAGTAAAAAGGAAATCCATCGAAGTGAGCATCAATGGTATAATGGAAAGCCATAGAAGTGAGCATCAATGGTATAATGGAAAGCCATAGAAGTGAGCATCAATGGTATAATGAAATCCATCGAAGTGAGCATCAATGGTATAATGGAAAGCCATAGAAGTGAGCATCAATGGTATAATGAAATCCATCGAAGTGAGCATCAATGGTATAATGGAAAGCCATAGAAGTGAGCATCAATGGTATAATGGAAATCCATCGAAGTGAGCATCAATGGTATAATGGAAAGCCATCGAAATTAGCATCAATGGTATAATGGAAAGCCATCGAAATGAGCATCAAAAGTATAAAGGAAAGCCATTGAAATGAGCATCAATGGTATAATGGAAAGCCATAGAATTGAGCATCAATGGTATAATGGAAAGCCATAGAAGTGAGCATCAATGGTATAATGGAAAGCCATATAAGTGAGCATCAATGTGTACGATTTAAAAGATCAGATAGAGGAAACATTTATTCCACGTTACAAACTAAATGTGTCCACCAGTGCCGTTATCATGGATAGGTACCTGCCTTAGGTCCCCACTTCCTGAGGGGGCCCTGCTGGTATTTATGTCCCTATAAGTCTGGTGCAAAGAGGGCCCAGAAGGGTTTTTACCTAGGGTCCCCTTGTATATCAGTAGCCGCTGCCTAGGTCCTCTAAAGACCTAAGGACTTAATCGGTGTCACCCAACTTTGTAAAGTAGACGAGGGAAGAGAATCTATGGAATAATTTAAAGATTATCAAACGACCATGGAGTTACCTTCTCACCTCTCAAAGAATAAAATGTCAACACAGCTTGTAAAGCAAACTAAATTGCAGATGGAGCATTTAGTTTTTTTTTTTGTACATGCACTAAAAGTCTGCTAGTCTACAACATAGTCATAGCTATGAAATAATTAAAATCTGATTGCTAACACTATAACATGTGGAGCATGTCACTTAGAACAAACATTTTTTTAGTAAGTTGTATAAAGAGGCAGCATGCAGGTATAGTTTCTTACTGCTTGGGTAGGCTGCTAATGACAGCATTTTTGATGAATTATTTTCAAGATATCTGTCTACTTCAGCAGAACTGTTACTATTAAGCAATTCGTCCTTGTTAAAGTTAGTAACTATCTGGAACAATATCGGTCATCTTTGGCTGCGGCAATCGGCACGTATCTCGTTACTCATGTGACACTCGGTGGAATTCCACTTACGATTCTGTTGTAACTTAGTTTAGTTGGTTCAGAGTTCTAGGTCTTAGAATGAACACGTTTGTTATAATTTTGACTTACGTTTTTGTTTCTTATTGGTATTACTTTTTGGTGTTTTTTTTTTTGTACATGCACTACAAGTCTGCTAGCCTACAACATAGTCAAAAATTGAGTCATGGTATTGGCACATGACACTGACACATGACATTGGCACCTGACACAGTGTAATAGTGTGACTTATAATGTGACATTAAAGTGAATGGAAATGAGCTGTCATCTCTGTGACAACTATTATTATACTTCAATCTGTTTCAACAATTGGTCATGAACAATGATGTTATCTGTTATTGATGTTTACAAGAGTAAAACTAAAAGTGAAACTAAAATGAATAAGACGAAAACTAAAACTCTGGTGTTTTAGTTTTAGTCAACGAAAACTAAAACTAAAATTGCGCCTAAAACTGGACTAAAACTAAAATTATTACAGAAAAAACGAATTAAAACCAGAAACTAAAATAGGACCTGGGACTAAAACAACACTAGTCAAAGTAGAATGTAAACTGTGTCAAGTTGGTGTTCGAATAGTCAATATATTGTCTAAATTATGTCAATGCGACAATATAATTATACTACATCAAAAAAATTGCCATAATTACAATTATTGCTATCAAATAAACATTTACAAAAATGCTCTTTCGAGTAGATACATTTTCAGACAATGGGAGAAATATTTCGGCAATAGTATTTCTTTAAACAAGGGTTTATTTCCCTTGAATTAATAAATACATAAGGTTATCTTAATATTTCGGTTAAATATTTTGGATGCATGTTTAATCATTTTTTATTCCTTTTATAATTTCCGTAAGATGCGCTAATTGTCTCCTTTTTTTTACACAATCTGCTAATTTTTAATATCCCCCAAAATATTGCAAATAACAATAGTACAAAGTTTTTAAAACTAACCGATTTTCTAAAATAAATAATTTAAAAAAAATTGTAATAAATTTTAATCTTTTCTTAATTTTTTCGGCGCAAGGGACGCAACTCAGTTATTAATGTCGACCGCCGTAATAAAACACGAGTTAAATTTCTTGGGTAGTATAATGAGAATTTTTTGTGTGTACCTTATTGTTTATATGTAGCGACACTCACCTCGGCGCTCTGTAGGAACGGGAGACACGCTTCAACGCCGCCAATATAGCTATGAAATAAATAAAATCTGATTGCTAATACTATAACATGTGGAGCATGTCACTTAGAACAAACATTTTTTTAGTAAGTTGTATAAAGAGGCAGCATGCAGTGTGCATTTTGATGCGCATTTAAAAAAAAAAAATCTACCCCTTGAAAAACTTTGGTCTGCGGATGGAACCATCTATTCTACGAAATTATTATGACCTAGGACATATCTAAATTCTTTGATGATCGCGCATGCGCATGAACTGGATATAAGCGGGGTTGTTAATCTAAAATTGTATTGTCAATCAGCGGCGTCACTAGTGTTGGTGTCACCAGGGGCGGTAACTCATGATGTCACCCCTCTCATGACACCCCGGTCTCCATTTTTTTCCAGAGACCTTATATGTGCGCATGCACGACTTTATTATTTTTTTTTCCGTTTCCGGGTTCAGAATTTTTGCGATAATTGATATATATATATATATAGGTCAGTGCAAGTATACCAATAATTTCATTAAAATAATTAATAATGAAAAGTACGCAGTGTCTGTTAATAATCGTAGATATTTTTATATTTGGCATTAATTTTTTTCGAAGGCTTATAAAGTCACTTGCTGTTAATAATCGGAGATATTTTTATTTATTTTTAAAAATTAAATACGGCTTTGAATTATTTTAAATTACAAAATAAGAATATAGGCCTAAAACTAGATATTTTGCATTTTGGTGTCACGTGATCGACGACTAACTTACGTCATCATTCCAATCTAAGTACAGGGATTTCACTGCAACAACAACGTGGTATTCAATGTATGCATACATTTTACTTCATTCAGTCCCTTTGTCTACATTTAGGAAGTTGTTAAGACATTTCATTGTTTGTATGTTTATGTTAAATGAAGATTTCTTCACTTTCATCTATTTAATAACTTGCAGTTTTGTTCATTTTAGTTTTTTTTACACCATTCTACTATAAAAATTGTTTATTTATTATTGTCTGTTATGTTAAGTGTGAACATGGGGCCTCAAAAGTACTCAAGAGCCAGTCCTGATTATAGACAACGTTTCGTTGGTTCTAAGAACAGTGACGTTCTTTAGTAACAGTCAAACTAAACTTAAACTTAAGCCCCAAATTTCAGCATTAATTTCTATCCAATCTGAAACTTTTACGTGTATAAATTTCTGGAAATTTATTCTAGCTCATCCCCCCCCTTTCCAAAGCATAAGAATGGACATGAAATTGATGTCCAGCTCTATTTACTATTATCTCTATATATAAAACACAACTTCAAGACGCATGACTATTTATAGACTGTGGGATTCCCGAATACGTCGCAGATGACACCTCGCGTTGTTTCACTCGGGTTAGGTCAAAGTTCAACTTTGCATTCCATGTACTTTCTCCGAAGATGTCAGCCTGTTATTTTGTTTGATTGCTCATTTAAAAATAAAATTACAGTAGTTATATTGATTGATAAGGCGGCTTATTTTACGCCGCGGATGACTAGTAAAATATAAAACGTTTAATTTTTAACCCAGTACGTTTGTACCTTAGTAGTAAAGAAAATAACTGATTATGTCCCTTTGTATAGTAAACTATACCTCAGCAGTCAAGAGCGAATTTGTTTTGGCCACTTGAGCTGTAAGGAAATATGTGTATCTAAATTCTGACCGAACTATCCAGTCTGTCTGATAGTACTAGTACTAGTACACTCATCCAGTCTGCCTGAAAGTACTAGTACAATAGTACACTCATCCAGTCTACGTGAAAGTACTAGTACAATAGTACACTCATCCAGTCTGCCTGAAAGTACTAGTACAATAGTACACTCATCCAGTCTACGTGAAAGTACTAGTACAATAGTACACTCATCCAGTCTGTGTGAAAGTACTAGTACAATAGTACACTCATCCAGTCAGTGTGAAAGTACTAGTACAATAGTACACTCATCCAGTCTACGTGAAAGTACTAGTACAATAGTACACTCATCCAGTCTGCGGGAAAGTACTAGTACAATAGTACACTCATCCAGTCTGCCTGAAAGTACTAGTACAATAGTACACTCATCCAGTCTGCGGGAAAGTACTAGTACAATAGTACACTCATCCAGTCTGCCTGAAAGTACTAGTACAATGGTGCACTCATCCAGTCTGCCTGAAAGTACTAGTACACTCATCCAGTCTGTGTGATAGTACTTAGTACATGCACTGCTATCTCTGTCCAATCGGTCACACAACCGTTTTTATGGATAGTCAAGCTAGT
This sequence comes from Bulinus truncatus, assembly GCA_021962125.1. Lineage (NCBI taxonomy): Eukaryota > Metazoa > Mollusca > Gastropoda > Planorbidae > Bulinus > Bulinus truncatus. Next base: position 3,252,037 of record JAGDYQ010000030.1, on the reverse strand, counting down.
TGTCTGGCCCTCAAGTGTCCCATTCTTGTACTAATTCAAATGTCTGATGATGGTATCTGGGATAGTTACTAAAATACTAAATAGCCCCATTCCCTCCCCAAACCTTAATTCCAGGCAGAGCCCAGGGAGTCTTTAGTAACTTCAATTGCACGAGCTCAACCCATGTAGGGATTGCAAGGCTGCCAACTATTTTAAGAATTATCCATAAAATTTATGAGGATTGTCTTGATTGTTAAATTTAAAACAGTTTATCAAAATGTTGATATCTAAATAAAAGAATCCAGATATATTATTTGATACCAATATATTATAATAAAATTAGCCTAAAATATCTACAGCTGGATTTTTAAAAAATGTTCAAAATTGGCAGCCATTGTGAGGTTCAACATTCTGGTACTATCTTCAGAATAACCCGTCAAATTTTTCTGACCATTGAGGTCTTGAGTATCAGGGTCTTTATTACTTTGTCCAGACGCCTATATCTTCAGCCATCTCCTAGTGCAAATATTTATGAATGTCACCCCATATCTAGGTCTTTAATAAATAACTGAAGTAACAAACACATAGTAAGTTATATACAGACAAACTCATGTTCATCAAGAAGTTGTATTTTATTTATAAATAATACATGCATCAAAATATCATAAGTGTGGCCTGAATATACTTGTCCATTATTCATGTACAGAATTTAATGTTTACATTCAATTGGACATATTAAAGTAAAACCAACAAACAGAAATAAAGGGAGAGAAATCTTTTAGAAAGAAGTAAGCCAGATTTTTTTAAAAAAGATATAATCTTAAAAGAAAATGTATAATAGAACAAAATGGTAACAAAATTATAGAACAAATTGAATGACAAATTTGTTTCAAGCACATTTCTTTCTGTTTCCTGGGCAGATTTTTTAAAGTGTAGAACAAAATCACAATGAACCCTTTGATTTCACCGCCAACATGTCATTAAAAAAAATATTACAACTGGAATAGATCCTGACAGTTATATTCATTTGAAAGAAAAAAAAATATTATACAAAAAACTCTTACTATGCATGTGTAATTCATCTTACATGATGACAGAGCAAACTGCCTTTAGAAAAACCAAGACGCTAGTTTGGGAACCAGGCTTTACATTTCAATAAATTATACAAATATTGGCTCCGACTCTTACCGCAGATACTTTCTAAATAATGGTGAGACTAATCCAAGACTAAAAAAAATATATAGTTCACCATTCCAGGCGATACTGCTAGTGAGGAATTATTTTGTGTATGCTATCGCCCGAAAAAAAAAGGGGAGTTCACCCTTGTTGGTCCATACAAATACCAAACTGCTGCTTATCAAACTTATGACTAGACCAAAAAAAACTGTCGTCACCATTCAGGCTCTGAAGAAGACATGAAAAAAATATATGGACAAGCACTGTCAATGAAACGATGGAAGACGAATTCTAATTCAGATGCGGCTGTAGTCCTGAGAGACACACAGCTGCGACAATCCACACTCAGTCGATCATTTGCTAACAAAGGGAACACACTGTCGGTTTTAAAAAAAATTCATGTAAAACATTTATGCGATGATAATTACAATGGTTCAGGAATGAGAGATGCTGGAGCCAAAAATAATTCTTAATGTGAGCAGACCAGGTTAAGGGACTTTAAGCATGATGATAAAAAAAAAACCTGCTAATTATGGTTGACTAACACTCCCCCCCCCCCCCCCCATACTTTTTAAATTGTGCATAAGGAAGTCAATGAATATTTCCCTTCCAGGTCTAACATCCTATTAATCACAAGCAGATTTAGTTCACGAAGACTTAAAATGAAGTCGTTGCATTTTTCAAAAAAATCTCATCAATCATGATTTGAAAGTACAGATGATTATTTTAAAAAAAATTAATTTAAATAAACCCAAAAGAAAGGATGGACGTTACAAAAAGTCTAAAAAATAATTTATATCTCATAAAACAAAATAAATTACAAAATCATTGTCAAAAAAATTAAAATTAAAAAAAATCTGTAAAAATGTATTTTTTTTACTGAGGACATTTCTACTCCAGACAAATAAAGATCATCTCTGACTAATCAGATATTTTTGAATAACAATTTTTACCAATGAAATGTTTATTAATACTTACAAGCCAACCAGAAAAAAAATTCAAGCCTAAATATTTGAATATTTTGTTCACCTTTTTTCTTTGAGTTCAAGCCAAAATGAAAATATTCCTGCGTAGTTGAACTTTTTGTATGGGATCTTTTTAGAGCCAAATTTTAAAAAAAATGTAGAAAATCAAAATAATTTTTTTTCCCACCTGTAGTTAAAAAATACAACAAATAAAAAATGAAAATCTCCAGGGAAAAATTAAATAAAATAAACACAACCAGGAGAACAAAACAAAGAACCTGAGGGGTGGGTTATAAATATGCGACAAGGTTTGAAATGATGCATAAATGAGTACACTGAAAGTATTATAACTGACAATGGTGGTCATTGCTGATAAACTGGTATGGTGGGCAACAATGAAAAACCAAAGAGAGACCAAAACAATTGACAAGTGAACATCAAAACAAATACAATATTATTATGCTAAATGTACTAAATACCAGGACAAATAAGTTTAATGTCGTGCTGCTTACAGGGGAGGTTGCTATTTTTCTTTCTTTTAAATTTCAATACAAGTATAATACATGTGCATAAATAAGAAATATAAATATGCGGTTCAACATTTATCCCTCGTTTCTCCAGTCACCAAGGACCAGACAATCAATGTACAACTTTTGTTTATCACAATGACTTAAGTCCGTCAACAGAAACAAGTAGAACAAGGTATGCCAGTTTGTATTTTGCAATGTACACAAAATTAATTACACAGAAAACTAATGAGGGATCAGAAAAATAAAAAAAAAAAAAAGGATTGAATTTCAGGAGCGGACCAACAACTTTGGAAAGATTTTAACAAAATAACTCATTTTAGAAAAAAAAATGTATGTTTGTTTCTGCAATGATATTCATTTTTAATAGGAAAAGGATAATTTTTTGGCTGGATTTTTTTGGCCCAATTGTATGAAAGATATTATGTAGCATCATCTATTTTACTTAAAAAAAATATTAAAAATAATATCATGCTGGAAGTAATTAGGTGGCATTAAATGTTGAGGGTGTATGTTGGGTTGCCTAAGCCAAAGCAGGTTTCTCTGATATTACTGCATTTTATTATAGCATAATGGCTCAAACTGATGCAGAATTGAAAGTAAAAAATATATAAATCTGTTATCTCACTTAGAATTTAAAAAAATTATAAATAGTTTGTCCGCTCTGTGAAAGGTATTCCGAAAAAATATCATTCAGCAGCTAATGTCAGAAAAAGCAACAACAAAACACATTTATGACAGTAATACATTTCACGCAACAACCAACATATTTTCATTTTTCAACCATTTTTGTTTTTCCAGAATGACTAAATAAATTTGTGCCAGGGGAAAAAAAAAAAGTTACACTTGTTAAAAAAAAATGTATTTAATATGTGTCAAGGGATTCAGTTTTATAAGTGAGCAAGTTTCCTTACATTCATGTTGAATAAGATACACGTATTGATGACATAATTTACATGGAATGGATTGCATCTTTCAAAGTTTATCAATATGGTGTTTCACAGTTGAAATAAAAAAAAAAAAGATTGTACAAAACAGAGACTGTTTTTTTTTTCTTGAAACCTTTACTGAAAACAAAACTAATTATTGTGTGCTCGCTGCTAACATTTAATCCACATAAATAAAAAAACCCAACTCTATGTTGAATAATTACACAACATGTACTTAATTATTTATAGTTTATGATTTGCATTTTTCCCCCCTCCCACACATTTCTTCATCAATTTTAAATTTGAACAAATAAAAACTACAATCTGTGGCTCATAAAAAAAACTACTTTCAGTATCTGGTCATTTACAGCAGGTACACCCAACACACCGACAGACACACAACCTACATCGCATGTTGTGTCACTATGGCCTGCGGGCACCTCAATGGACAATCAACAATCACATCTTATGCTCCTATTGAAATTTAGCAAAACAAAATAAAATAAAAAAGCTCTCAAGATGAATTTCTTCTCACAATATTCTGTCTGACGCAAGGGTCAGTACACCCAGCTGACCGGCACCCACTGAGGCGTGGAGCAAATCTCCTCTATGGCTCTCTCCAGGGTCTGAATGGTCTCTTCGATGTCATTGTTTACTATCTTCAGGTCAAAGAAATGACCGTAGGCTTTCTCAAGTATTTTACTTTCATTGGCCAGTCTTTCTAAACTGGAGTCCTTCAGCACATAGAAAAAAAGATAATCAGTCATTAACTATTATCAGAGCACAATGTCTATGATCAGTCATAAATAATTATCAGAGCACAATGTCTATGATCAGTCATTAATAATTATCAGAGCACAATGTCTATGATCAGTCATTAACTATTATCAGAGCACAATGTCTATGATCAGTCATTAACTATTATCAGAGCACAATGTCTATGATCAGTCATAAATAATTATCACAGCACAATGTCTACGACAAAATTTTTATAAAATACAAAGCACAAAGTTAAAAAACAAAACTGTATAATCATCTAAAACATAAATATTTTATGAAAATAAATAAATATATCATACGGTATCACTGTTATTTAGAAAAAAAAATATGCCGGATAGCTCATCAGTATTTCAGGTAAATAATTTTGGTTTAACGGATCAGGGTAACAAAAATAATCAACACAAAACCAATCAGAGAAATGCAGTAGAAATTAAAAAAAAAGGTTAAGAGTTGCGGATAAATTTATAATTAACAACATTTAAGGAGTCAAAGCCAGGAACATCAGAAGAAAAAAACGAGCATTCACTTAAAGCAGAGGTTCTTAAACTTATGTACTCCGCGATCCCCCACTTGAAAAAAATTTTTTTGACGCACCCCATCCCAACTTTAGGTACTTTATATATGTATATATTTTACGATGATTTTTTTTTTCAAATGGCTTTGCGGACCCCCAGGGGTCCGCGGACCACAGTTTAAGAACCTCTGACTTAAAGCATTCAATTAAATAAAGCATTCACTTAATAAAACAGTCTCTGTATAATAATCAAAGCTGTTTTCGGATAAAAATTGTCTGCTGTTAAATTATCACATTATTCTAGAAAAAGCCTCAAGTCTCTACATTGACACTTTATTAAAATTGTTGCAAAATTACCAATTAAAAAATAAAAGCCTTAAAATTTGACTATTTACAAAAATACTATAAATCAACTTCGACTGTATTTTAACATTTAATCTACCATGTTTACATAGTAACTTTACCATGGAATCAAATCACTATGCAGTGTCAGTATATAATAATAATGGGATTTTCCGGAAGTATGTTGGCTTTATTATTAATGCTTGTCGAGTTTTTCGGTTAAATTGATTTTGTAATAGCTGTTTATGATCTTTTAAAAGTTAATACCAGAAACTTCAAAAATTAGCGAAAATGATTGGAAATGATTTATTTTTATAAATTTTCTTTTTATTTGATGATCTTGAATTAAATACAAATTAAGAACTTTATTTAATAATGTACCAGCTGAGATATTGGGTGATGAAAGCAGTACAGAGATGATGGTCGGGATATCGCTAACAACTAAAGACTCTAGACACTGACTTGAATTTTGACGGGACACATTTTTTTGCTCCTGTATTTTTCTTTTTAGAATTCAACTTATCTTATTCATATTAAATATTTTTCTTATAAATCTACAATCTATTTTGTTTCTGTGTTGAAAATTTTAAGTCAATTGATCATTAATTTTTTTTTAATGAAATTTTTAAAGTACGGCCCCCCCAAAAAGCAGATGGGTGCCCAAGCTATGAAATAAATTAAAAAAAAAAAATGACGTTCGGAGACAGGAAATGAAATTCTTGTTGAAACTCTGTAGATAAAGTGTTAAATCAAGAAATCCGTTAATGCGGAATTTTAAGCAAAAATATTGTCTAGCTTGGGCCAATTCAAGAGAATAAGCAAAGAGCGTGACCGTTCCACATCTGGCCTTGTACTTACATTGACGCTCCGGAGTGTTTCACGCAGATCCTCTGGCCGAGGTGCAGCGATAAACACAACATAAGGGGCATAATCAGCAGCACGCAGCACTTTGAGGGCCTGAAACAAAAGCACAACAATCAAACATCCAACACCACAGCATGCAGTTCAATAGACAAAATAAACAACATTTAAATTACCAAAACAATTCAAGAAACAGTTAGCGAAAGGAAGCAAAAGATAAACGAACATTATTACCATTAGCGCCCCCCCCCCCCCCCCTCTGTTTAGCACAAATTTTTGTCAACAGAAGTAATAAAAATTCAACTTTATTAAAATCCTATAAAAAAAAGTTATTCTTTGGTACTTGTTTTGCTGCAATACATGTATTGTCATGAACAAAGGAACGGACAGAAGATAAATTTTCTACACCAGATATAAAAAAAAACATGAAAAACTTCAATGATGGGTCCTACAAGTTTACTCCACAGGAAAAAAAACCCAATAACTTGTCACAGTTATCTCCCTGCACAATGTCATCAAGTGTCAATATCCTTAGAATGTGTCACAATAGTCAAAAATTAGAACACAAAAATTGTTAAGCAAATCAGAATATGAACATTTAAAAAAATGACAAATACAGGAGAGAGAAAGAGGGGGGACATAAATTTTATAATTTGGGGACGAGACTGGCCACTGTCCATGGGAAAATATAAATAAAAAAATTCAGAGCAATCAGAAACCTTCAGGAAAAAAAAAAGATGTTTATCTCACAACAGAATGAAAAATTTAACCACGCTATGCAATAAATTACATTTAAAAAAAAAAAAAGGGAATTTTGTTACTCTTGAATTCATCACGGGGAACTTTTCAGAAACGGTTTATTACTGAAAAAAAAGGAATAATTTTGAAAAAATGGTTTCTGTGTGCTTAGAACAAACAGTACTCTATGGATAATGGTAACTGAAAACACCAATAGTATCATGCTGTACAAGTCATGTCTATGGTACCTCTGGCAAAGCCTGCAACGTGGGAGATGCAATAAAACCTATTATAGGAGAGAACCTGCTGGTCCTCAAGACTTTAATGGCCTGTATGTGAGGGAACACAACAACGTTAGTTATTAGGATATAAACAACGAGGAATGGTAAAGGTTTTTTTCCCCTTCACATTTTTGATACTAAAACTATGTTCATACTGAGTCATTACATTTGTATCCCCATTGGCATTGTGAGAAGCCCTGAGATTAAAATATTCACAATTTATAAGATGAGCTTGATGAATAAAGTGTGAAGTTTTAGTCAGTCCCAAATGTACAGAAATAAGGAAGCCAATCAGCACTAAAACAGGCACTTTGTGAAAGAATAGATACAAGTACATAGTACTTATTCACCATTTTCCCCAGACATCATAAAATATGATCATTTTAACTCGGCATTGTGCACAGCCAATCTCTCCAAAAGTGATAAACCAATCAAACAGTTTCATAGATGTGCAGTCATTAAGGTCTCAGGTTAAAGACAGTCCCGTCTACACCAGATGAATGGCACCAGTAAAAATATAATATTTTTTCTTCTAAAAAAATGGAATGCCAGCGATCTGATAAGTCATCTGTTATTGGCTTCACATAACCAACAAAGAAAATGCCACTATATTGGTGGATCTACAAAAGTTTCCATCTGAATTTGAAACTGGTAAAAACTTGGTTTAAAAAAAAGAATTGATTCCCACAAAAATATTTGATAAGCAAAGTGGAAACGTTTCTTGCTGTACTATTTACTAGTTATATGCAGCATGAATTCAAGGACTTTATCTATCTGACAGCTTCAATAATTGAAGTAATTTTTAAAGTACCCTCTAATAGCAACAATTTTTAAAAAACTTTAAATCAAACTTTACTCGCCATTTGAAATTTAATTAAAAACTTCACTCTCAACAGAAGAAATATTACATGTACCAACCTGGGGTTCAACATCCAATATGGCCATCAAACCTCTGGAGTGTATGCCACGTATCGTCTCTAGCTTGGTCCCATACATAGCATCCTCGTGTGTGCCGTACTCTAGGTATTCGTTGTTGGCTATGTCTCTCATCATGGCCTCGTGAGACACAAAGAAATAATTCTTACCATCTTCCTCACCAGGCCGAGGTGACCGAGTTGTGTCTGAAAAATGTAAATAATTAAATTAATCTACACAGATGTATAATATGTGGATGAAAAAAAAAAAACACATTCCAAAATACAAATATCAATAAATGTCTTCAGTTTCGTCTCACAATTGGGGACGGGTGGTCGTGCGGTGTAGAGTGCTCGACTGTCGACCGGAGGGTCCCGGGTTCGAATCTCAGTGAGAACCTTTGGGATTTTTTCAGGTCCTGATGATAGTCCCCACGTCCACCCAGCTTTAAATGGGTACCTGACTTTAAGTTGGGGGAGTAAAGGCGGCTGGGCGTTGTGCTAACCACACAACCCCTTCATATGCTGAGGTTATAGAAACAGATGAATTCTACACTTCATCTGCCCCGTTGACCCATTAGGGTTAAGGGAACTTTACTTTTACTACTACTTTCGTCTCACAAAAATGTCAGTGGAACTATCAAGTGAGCAGTTTGAATGTGTGTTGTGTGGGTGGCCAAATGTTTTAATTATTACTCATCCCAGAATGTATACAATACATGTTAGCTTTCTTTTACACTTTCTTTAAGAGTGGGTGGTGAAAAAGGAACAAGTTTCTTAGCGGAGTGTAATTAAGAAAAGTTTAAGAGTCGTTGTTGTATTATAATTAACTTGTTATGCACAGCACAAGATTTGGGTTTGAGTCCAGAAATGCCAGTTAACTTCTTGTAGTAATCTAGTGGAACACAGTGGACATAGCCATAGTGGCAGCTACAGAAGGACCTAAGTGGACAGGTAATTTCTACGCTAACCAATCTCTATCATGCTCTTATATCCAGGAAGTATTTTTCTCCCTTGCTATTGGAAACATTACAGATGATCAACAGCAGTCCTACATGCACTTACGTGGAATGGGATACGCGAATTTCTCTGGATGAGCAGTGATGAGCGTGTTTTTTATGTGCCGCCTGCCAACCCCGTGAGCACCAAGCAGCACCAGCGTGCGCCGCACAAACTGAGGTAACCTCACCACCTCTTCGTAGGTGACCAAGTCTAGTTGGTCAAAGACAGCATTATGCTTGGCTAGGTACTTGTCTTTCTTCTTTCGATTAAACCATGAACAGTTTGCTAGCAGAAAAAATTAAAAAGGGTCTCAATTAAATCTGTAGTATTTTTTAAAAATACTTTAGTCTTTTCAGTGAACAATTAAAAAAAAAAATAGAACACAACACAAACAGGTAGAAGAAGAATGAACAATCACCTTTAGAAGATCATTTCAATATTTATAATAAAGTAAAACTAATTAGATACTAACTACTTATATTCAGAATGGACCATCAGAAATATCTTTGTATAAAGAAACAAGTCGCACATAATTTACTTATAATTCAGTTTAGTTTAGACAGAATACTTACAATCCTGCCAATAATTATATTTTTTTTTTCACCTGCATGTTCATGTTTGGCCCTCTCAATAGCTGCGCAGGCTGTTCTCCATTCTTGCAGTTCTGGAGAAGGTATAAGGCCAGCTGGACCGCTATTCTTGGCTTCCCACTTTTTAGCTTGCCACCAATCAGAATCGTCCTTACTAATAATCTAAAATGGGGGGGAAAAAAAAAGGGTATGTAAATAAAATAAATAAATATAAAATTTTCTAAATACTGAAAAACAACAGATTTCACTTGGACTATGAAAGAAATTTTAATTATAAGTTGAGAGAAACTGTTTTAGAAATAAGTCATATAAATGTATCACTTTTTTCCAAGCTAACTGACTACTGAGAATTTAGTATGAAACTAATATATTTCTGTTTTGTCTAGCTACTGCTGTTAAAATACTATTTATTAACAATTCATTTACTTTTACTATTTAAAACATTTACTTTTCTAACTATAAAACAGAAGAGATAAATATATCCCGTCAGGCAATGTAGACTTACCCTAAGCACATCTCCGACATTAAAAGGCACGCCAGCTTGTGAACATGGAATGAGGTCATCGTCTCGTGGATCGTAATTAAACAGAGCCCTGACATAAATCTGGAAAGAGATTGTTTGTATGTATAAGTGGGTGACTTAGAAACATAGGCAGATATTTATAAACATTATTTATTTATTATGTTTTAAAAAATTGCTACCAAAACAACAGAATAAATTCAAACTATTTACTGGAAATTAACTGATAAAAAAAAATATTTAAGTCCAAAAAAACATCAATTAGTTTATACAAGTTTTCTTTTTCTATAAATGTCATATACATGTTTCATCAAATTAATTTCAACACAAAAAATGGGTTTAATGAGAAAATTGAAATTTCTGCTTAAGGTAACAAATCAGTGTGATATTTTTTACATTTTATTTTAAGACATTGACAACTTTAAAAAGTGAAAAAAATATGTGAAGACTTAAACACTAAAAAATGTAACACAATAATAAATTCTACACAGGGCCACATATCTACGAAAATAAAATGAGGACAAGGGTATCAAAAGCCAATTAAAACTTTCTCTGAACAAGTTAAAATTATAAATGAAGAAAAAGGCATGCAGAATATAAAAAAATAATTCTAGCGCATGAGAGTGTGAGCTTGAATAGGTTTTTACTGAGAAACGGGAGGGCTAAATGACAACACAAAGAAAGATAAGAACGTAAGCTTTGAAAAAGAGATATAAAAGCCCACTGTAAATGAAAGTTATCTAGCATTAATGTAAATATGAATTTTAATACTGATTTTGTTTAGACATAAATATTTTAGACTTTGCCTTTAAATGCTGAAGGAAAGGAATTTCTTGGTCTTCAAGTGCTAAGTTTAATTCCAAGTGTTTCGTTGCAATGTTTGAAAAGTGAAATAAGTGACATATTTTCTGGACTGAAAGCTTTTTTTTCCAGGTCAAAAAGATAATATTACTGATTTATGAAATTATAAACCCTTCATTATCATATAAATTAAAAATTTAATAGTTTTTTCTAAACAGTTTATAATCAAATTGTATGACATAATTTATTATCAGTGTAGTCCTAAATAAAAAACCTATTATTTTTTTTTAATACAGTATTGATTGTTTGAAATTCTTATGTCATAGTTAAATCTATTTATAACCATGCAAGACGACACAGTACGTATTACTATTTCTCTTCAATGCTTCACAACATCTTGTACTGGTACAAAACCGACATGCCTTGAAAATCAGAGGTTTTCAGTACATTACGACGTGTTCTATTTTTTAGAGAGTTACCTCGCACTGGGGCACGTAGACCCGAAGGCTGGGTATAATCTTGAGTATAATACTACCTCGGGCCTCCTTCTATACATGGTAGGTGCATTTATATTTTTGTCAATTGTTAGTTTGCAGGGTGAAAAAAAAGTGAAGCAGGTAATATTAGAATAAATGAAAATTAGTTTTAAAAATGCAAGTCGGCAGAATATTTTTATCCATCATAAAAAAAGGAGGAAAAAAAAAAAGAGAGATCTGCTTAGGGTAATAATATAGTTGTGACTTTATCCTACTTTCCTGGGGTCAGCTCGGAAACTTGCCCAGTCATCCTTCACATAGAAAGGGCTCTATTCCTTATAAATGCTAACTGACCATTTCAAGTTCTTTATTTTATATTTGCCAGTTATCGTCATAGCAACCAATCAGTGATAGCCCTGAGGCTAATACAGCTGTTAAGATGGAAATTTTTTAAACAATGGAGCCAATAAAATATATAAATAGGGAAACTCTTTTCCTCTTTTTTTAGTGATGGATATATTGAAATAAAAAAAAATTCTGCCCAAATAGAAAAAGTGTCAGTGCCAAATTGGTATCAAGCCTGGATTCAGAGCCAACCTGTGATAAAATCAAGATCACTTTTTTTCCCATATTATATTTTAGCGACAATTATTATTTTGATAAATATTGATACTTTGCCTCTATAAACTTCCATTCATAGTATTAAATGATATCACATCAATACTAGGGGATATCCATTTCGGACAGGCTACGCTTACGTCAAGACGTAATTCGTATTTTTTTTTCCGGCTTACGTCAATAGATATTTCTCCACACCCTAACACTGTCCCTAACCCTAACCTTATCCCTAACCCTATCCCTAACCCCTAACCCTTTTTGTTTACGCAGTGGCAGGGGTAACATCAAGACGTAATTCGTATTTTTTTTTCCCGGCTTACGTCAATAGATATAATAATAGAAGGCGCTTGACGTAAGCGTAGCCACTTCGTATCCATTTTGGAAATTAAATTGTTCATATATCTTGGTAGTCTTGGTTCATAACAAATAAATTGCATTTTGTTGCACTTTTCATAGTAATTTCTTTCGTTTCAGATAATTGTCAGTAAAATATGATATTACCTTAGATTTTATAAAATAAATTGTGAATTTGGATTAAAAATACTGAATGGAAGTTAAAAAATGATCTTGACAAGTAATGGGGAAAAAAAAAGAGTTAGTAAACTGGTTATTTCAATGTGATGACCTTTCGCAAGTCACAAGTTACCTCTTTCTGTGGCAAGGTCTCGTTTTTGGAATTGGAAGAAGGAAGTACTTTGAGTACAACAGAACCTTTAAGGTCTCTCTGAGAGAAGGAAAACAAAATTTAAACCATAGTTTTAATGAGCCATTTAATAAGACATGGTAAACATAACGGTCGAAATCCTGTCACGTGAGGATAACTCCCATTTGAGCCAAATTTGTAATGAATGTTGATTAATGAATATTTCAAAAGTGGGGAGGGGATAGCACAGATGTTCTGTTATGATGGTTGACCCATCTTGCAACCCAAACACGTCAATGGTCAAAATGACATCCCCCCCACTCCCAGGAATGTGGTACCTGGGGAGGTTAATCAGTGCCACCGTCCCATGGAAAACCACTGGGGCTGGGGGGGGAGGGGGCTTTTGTTTAACAGTAAGACAAAAAGGAAGATTTTCTACGTACCCAGTGTGGACCCCAATTGAGCTAAATTTAAAACAACACAGACTTTAACAAATGTGTTCAGTTCAGAAATGTTTCTTATGTCTGGGGCCCTTGGCAGATTTACAGCCGGCACCGTGGCATGATGTACAAGGGACAACCATGAACTGGAGTTCAGTGAGAGGCGAAGATTTCAGTTTCTTTCTGTCCGGAGTGCCGAAATTTATTTTTTTTTTACAACCCATAATTTGGTTCTTTGAGTGAACCGGAAGTAATTCGTTCTCTAAAGCAAAGAACTGGACTGATGGAAAGTGTTCAAATTTTGTGTGTGTGTGTGTGTGTCGAAATATCAATAGAGCAGTGGTTCTAAAACATTCTAACAATGAAACCCGTTTAAAAAATAAATAAAGCAAACCGACCACATAACCCTTCAGCCCTTATGGGAAATAACTGTTATTAAACACACACATTTATGAGATTTTTACAATACATAATGATATGCCCGACCACCACTACTTGGGCAATATGTGTGTGTGTGGGAGGGGGAGGGTGTCGCAGCCCCGTATTAGTGAACTTTACCAGCATAGACTGAAGGAGGTCGACCCCTTGGTTCTGGACGCTAACTCCGTTGATTTCTTTGATCTCGTCACCAACATGGAGGGTGCCTGAAATGGAGAGAGGGGAGGGCGGGGCATTTCCGTCAGACACAGCTGGCTGTGATGTCATGGTTATATATAAAAAAAATTAAATAGACAGAGAGATAGAGAGAGAGAGAGAGAGAGAGAGAGAGAGAGAGAGAGGAGAGAGAGAGAGAGAGAGAGAGAGAGAGAGAGAAAGAGAAAAAGTGAGATAGGAACAGCGATATAAATAATAGTGGAAGATGGAGAGACAGATTTCAGAGAAATATGAACAGACAAAGTACATGAAGATGTAAACAGACACAACACATGAAGATGTACACAGGCACAACACATGAAGATGTACACAGACACAACACATGAAGATGTAAACAGACACAACACATGAAGATGTAAACAGACAATACTCTTACATCCACTGGGGAGGGAGGGAGGTCAAAGGAGAAGACCTGACGTATACGAAGGCTAAACAAATCAACCATAACAATCACATTCACAACAGCTAGCTATCTGAGCCAACCGTTCTAACGTGACTACAGCACACGTCAACAACCCACGTGGACAGACACCCCCCCTCCAGTTTAGCCTAATAACATAACATGTAAACAAACCGACCCAGGCGGAACAGGGTGAGAGAAACTGGTTGTACGAAACGCTTCATTCAAACAGACCAAGTTTATTTTTGAAATCATCACACGACACTAAATATCAGTGAGTTCCTCCGTGCAACTCTATTGGAGACTAGATGAAATTATAAAACGTTTTTTTTCTTCTTTCAAATGTGAAGCCGTGGTGCCGGTTACATACGGCGGACCCCCAACGTGTTGTGAGGCACCAATATTAGGAATTGAGATCCACTGCGATAGACAAGACTATCCAACCAGATTTCCGAAATAACAATCACCTAGGGCGGAGGCACAGAGACGAATGAAATACCAGTATGAATCAACTGGAAAGGGAGGGGGTGGTGGTCGAAGGCAGGGATTTGAGCCCATGATATACGCAATGCTGACCAAGACTACCGACTTTCCACCAACGGGTTCCTAAACGTCTATTCTAGACATGGAAATGACGCCGTAACATCCAAGGGGGGGGGGGGGGGGCTAACGGCGTTCGTCGCTGGAGTTCGCACCCCCGTCCCCTTCCCAAGGACTAGAGCCACACCTATCATCATCATGACCGACAAGCTCAAAACCGACCCCGCTAATCAAGGGGTGGGCTAACTTTTTTGAATCGCGGGCCGCATTTGGGTTCTCAAGTCCACGAGCGGGTTGGATATAACGCTCACATGAGCTAAGGTTAGTATCAATGAATGTACAGCACTTACAATTAAAATGCGCGGGTCGGATCAACCAGCACCAACGGGCTCGTATGTTCTAAGTTAGAGCATGGTCACCATGGCAATACATCAACACGTTTTCAAAACGAGGCCGCCCTCATTACTGGGGGGGGGGAGGGGGAATTGGTCGCGGGACCGGAAATGAGTTCTTATTCATACATTTTTCACTCCAATAGATGACAACTATAAGAAGAATAGGGAGGGGTGTGTGTCCCCATAGGGTGGGGGGGGGGCGGCGGCAGGGGGAAGCTTAAAAGAAGGGGGGGGGGAGGTATATGACCATCAGAGATGAGCGGTCAGCGGACGCGTCCGCTTGCGGACGCAGATCCGCATACTTTTCCGAATCCGCGGACTGACAGCGGACGCATTGTATGGTTAAGTTGCGGACTCGCGGACTGACGCGGATCTTCTTTAGCGTTACCATAAAAAAAAATTTCAAGTCATTTAAAGAGCTAAATTTCAGCAATGGGGACGCGCGGACTGGTCCGCAGACCAATGTTGTAAGATTCTGCGGACGCGGATCATTGATAGAAATCCGCGGACGGACGCGGACGCTAAATTTCAAGATCCGCACACCTCTGATGACCATATAACAAACCGATGAGAAAAAAAAATTGGAAGAAAAGAAGAAAATAATTTAGATGAGACGAAAGTCGGAAGATGAGATGAAAAGGACCCCCAAGACGTGACGCCGTGATTGACTCTTTTAGTTGGTCGATACTGGTCTGAGTCGGTACGTGACATGGGGGAGGAAGTGGGGGTACGTAAGGCAGGGTCGAATCAGGCAAGGGGGTGGGAAGAGGATTTAGTCAATGGGTGGGTGAGAGTCCGGGAAGGAAATGAAATGATTTCGTAATAAACACACCCAGTGCCGTCACTGAACACACACACACCACATAAATGTTTTTTTTTTTTAAATCCTATCGCGAAATGAACTTTTGATGTACACATGGCAGGCCAAGACCTACACAATGAAATATACATCATGGGTCTAGGACTTATGGTTGCTGAGATCTAGGGCGCTCCTTTGTTAATATAGCTTATATAGTAAAAAACGGTACTTTATAAGCCCCCTTTTACGGCCCTCAGAGGTCAGATCGCGAAATGAACTTTTGCTGCACACATGGCAGGCCAAGACCTACAAAATGATATATACATCATGGGTCTAGGACTTATGGTTGTTGAGAATATCGATGTGAAGCGGGCGTAGACTGGCGGGGGTGGGAGGGGGGAAAGGGGACTCGAACCGGTAGCCAGCAGACATGTTCCAAACACCGACCATGCAAGTACAAGTACTCAAGGTGCAAGTACGAGTACAAGTACTCAAGGTGCAAGTACGAGTACAAGTACTCAAGGTGCAAGTACGAGTACAAGTACTCAAGGTGCAAGTACACGTACAAGTACTCAAGGTGCAAGTACACGTACAAACGCTTTAAAACTTGCAATGGAGACGATGAGTACATAATAAATACCCAAGAGACATTGTGTGTGTGTGTGTGTGTGGATTGTATGTATCCACGTGTCGGCGGAGATTGGAAAGTATATACGTTGGGGAGGGGGAGGGAGGGAGGATTGCAATACAGTGGGCAGAACCAAACACACGCCGATGACAACGTTCTCCTGTGTTCTTTCCCGGAAGTCAATCGATGGCGCCCTCTACGTCCCCCCGGCCCCCATAAAATTCATAACCTACCCCCCCCCCGGCTCAGATGTATGACGTCAATTGGACGTCTTTTGACTTTTTTTTTCAAATTCTTCAGCAGCCAATCGCACAATAGCCAGACTGGCCAGAAAAAAAAATAAATGACAAACTCACAACGTGTTAATTGATCTCCACTCCAGGGCTCACGAGCAAGCACCAGTGGCGGGGGGGGGGGTATTTCGGAACCGAGAGGAGGGGGGCACAGAGGCCTCCTCGAGGGAGAGGCAACCCAAACACATGTCAGGAACCCCCCCCCATAAGCTTTGGAGGGGCCCCCATCGTTATATATTTTCTTATCGGACAATTACATTCGGAAAAAAAAACACAGAGGGCTTGATACTTTAAGTCATAAATAAGCCCCCTCCCACCCCGATTAAGCCTGAGTTGTATAAAACCGAACCCCCCCCCCTCCCCCATTATACAACAAAAAACAAACAGCATGCTAGAAAACTAACGGAGGCTTCCGTAAATACGCCACTGGGATTCAAAACGGAAAATCGACGTGTACCTAATAAAGACCCATGGGTGTTTACATGGAAAACACAAATCAGTCCAACTACTGATTACCTGAGACACTCCCGTGTAGTTTCTTTGTATATTTTTTAATGGTTTGTTCATCCGAAATCGGTATGTCGGTTGAATAATTTTTTAACCTAATATAAACCCACGGCCCTGTATACGGAAGGACTTTCCATACACATGCCCGGAAATCATTTGGTAATCGATTCTCTTCACAGACACTTTACGTATTCCCTATATAACCTATACCATTTGAAGCAAAGCTTGATTAATAAGGGAGAGAGAAAAATGTGACAGCGCCTAGAGTGTATCTTCCAAAAGGTAAACAAACAAAAAAAAAATTCAGGTGACCCACATTATGTTGGCTCACGGCCTACATACAAGTGGGTGGGTCCCGACCATAGACACCGCGAGACCACCCCCACCCGCACCACCACCACCCCCACATCTAAATAATTTACAGTGAAGAGGAAATTGGCCGATAGAGAATTCTAAAAATTCACAATTTAAAAAAAAAATAAGTCGTTTTTTTATGTGGGTTGTTCCGAGGGAATAAACTGAAAATAAAAACTCGCGAGTTTCCGAGGCTGGACATCAGAGCGAGAGTTCATTTGATTATCTGCCTGGACAAATGATATTAGCTGGCCAGGGATGTGAGTGTGTGGGGAGGCGGTTGCAAAGGGAGGGGGGTAGCGGTGGGCAAGTAGGAAGGGGGAGAGATATGGGGTGGGGGGTGGATTGGAGGCAGGAGAGAAATTGGGTGGTCAATAGAGAGGCTATCAAGTGGTCAGCCCTAGAGATGAGGACGAAATTAAGTGCATGTGATAAACGGAGGTGGGAGGGGGGCAGAGTGAGTGAGTGAATGCGAGAAAGAGAGAGAGAGAGAGAGAGAGAGAGAGAGAGAGAGAGAGAGAGAGAGAGAGAGAGAGAGAGAAAAAGAAGAAGAAAAGAATAGTTTTAAAAAAAATGTACATGTGCGAATGGAACAGAGACAGAAAATAAAAATGATTTCATAAGTTGAGACAAATTAAGAAATGTGTTACACCGACCAGTGGGCTTTCGACCACAGTGACATTAGAAGAAATTGTATGAAATAATGAAGAGTACAGTGACACATGTAATAGGTAATTGAGGTAATTCTCTGACAATTTTTGATGAATGAATGTCGACACGTAGAATAGGGGTGGGCAGCCTTCGAAAAAAAACTATGCAACCTAACCTGTGCACTGTTACATACATGGGTATGTACTGCTATACAGTGCACTTCTCTATACCGCTGTGAACCTCTAAATTTTATACACAACAATACACTGCTGTATGCTGATATACAATGCTATGTATTGCTTTCATATGATGTTTATACAACTATACACACTGCTGTATGCTGATATACAATGCTAAGTATTGCTTTCATCTGATGTTTATACAACTATATACACTGCTGTATGCTGATATACAATGCTATGTATTGCTTTCATCTGATGTTTATACAACTATATACACTGCTGTATGCTGATATACAATGCTATGTATTGCTTTCATATGATGTTTATACAACTATACACACTGCTGTATGCTGATATACAATGCTATGTATTGCTTTCATCTGATGTTTATACAACTATATACACTGCTGTATGCTGATATACAATGCTATGTATTGCTTTCATATGATGTTTATACAACTATACACACTGCTGTATGCTGATATACAATGCTATGTACTGCTTTCATCTGATGTATATACAACTATATACACTGCTGTATGCTGATATACAATGCTATGTATTGCTTTCATCTGATGTTTATACAACTATATACACTGCTGTATGCTGATATACAATGCTATGTATTGCTTTCATATGATGTTTATACAACTATATACACTGCTGTATGCTGATATACAATGCTATGTATTGCTTTCATATGATGTTTATACAACTATACACACTGCTGTATGCTGATATACAATGCTATGTATTGCTTTCATCTGATGTTTATACAACTATATACACTGCTGTATGCTGATATACAATGCTATGTATTGCTTTCATATGGTGTTTATACAACTATATACACTGCTGTATGCTGATATACAATGCTATGTATTGCTTTCATCTGATGTTTATACAACTATATACACTGCTGTATGCTGATATACAATGCTATGTATTGCTTTCATCTGATGTTTATACAACTATATACACTGCTGTATGCTGATATGCAATGCTATGTATTGCTTTCATCTGATGTATATACAACTATATACACTGCTGTATGCTGATATACAATGCTATGTACTGCTTTCATCTGATGTATATACAACTATATACACTGCTGTATGCTGATATGCAATGCTATGTACTGCTTTCATCTGATGTATATACAACTATATACACTGCTGTATGCTGATATGCAATGCTATGTATTGCTTTCATCTGATGTATATACAACTATATACACTGCTGTATGCTGATATACAATGCTATGTACTGCTTTCATCTAATGTATATACAACTATATACACTGCTGTATGCTGATATACAATGCTATGTACTGCTTTCATCTGATGTATATACAACTATATACACTGCTGTATGCTAATATACAATGCTATGTACTGCTTTCATCTGATGTATATACAACTATATACACTGCTGTATGCTGATATACAATGCTATGTACTGATTTCATCTGATGTATATACAACTATATACACTGCTGTATGCTGATATACAATGCTATGTAGTGCTTTCATCTGATGTATATACAACTATATACACTGCTGTATGCTGATATACAATGCTATGTACTGCTTTCATCTGATGTATATACAACTATATACACTGCTGTATGCTGATATACACTGCTATGTATTGCTTTCATGTGATGTATATACAACTATATACACTGCTATACCCTGATGTAACACTGTTACATACTTATATAGACTGCTCTACACTGCAAGATGTTGCTATAAGGTGCAATGTACTGATCTGAAATGCCATATACTGCTCTATACGGTGAGTACTGATGTACACTACTGATATACATTGATTTACACTGTTATATACAGCTTTACACGTTTACACACAGCCATAGCTGCTATACACTGCAATTTACAGTTACAAGTATATACTTTACTATACATATATATAGACTAAAATACAAGGATTTGCAATGCTATGTCTAGCTCTATACTACTCTGCGCTATATACTGCTAGAAATAGTTTAAGACTGCAATATAATACCGCTAAACACTATTATGCACCGTTCTACACCGCTATATACTGATATACTATAAACCGATGAAAGTACAATTAGCCCAATTAACCCTCTACAGTCTACACACTATTTCATACCGTTGTTTACATCTGAACACACTGTTTTACACTGCTATTTACGTTTACACTGTTAACAGCGGAGTGCATTATTATTTCGATCATGCGTTTCACCACATTGTTGTATTGCTCTTACGTTCCCAGTGTATATATCTATAAAAAGACTTCACGCCAGTAGCTTCTAAAGAAAACCATGTTCTTGGCCAAGACCTGCCAGGAACAAACATAAGAAGAATACACAATTGGGATAATTATTTTTCTACTTTCGTTTTCCTTCAGACCCCCCCCCCCCGTTCTCCAAGGGACAGTACTCTTGTAGTTTTTGTTTTTTAGATACCACCGACTCATGGATGGATGAGTTGTCCCTACTTTTGAACTGCATATGTTTCGCCTTACATAGTTCTTCGTTATTATTTGATATCCGGCACTAGATTATATTTCGGGCCAGAGAAGATTGTAGCAGTAATGTTGCCACTCAATGTGTGACGGCCCACGGGCTATTTCAGGTCAGTGCACGGCTGATTCTGACCAAATGGTCGTCGTGAATAGGTGTTGGAATGTTTCTAAAAATAGATTGAGAATAGCTAAAAACAGGGGAGTTCTGATAGACTGACTATGCCCCTAACAAAGCCCCCCCCTTCCGCCCCTTCTAGTATTATTTTCTATACAATCTGGTGCCAAAAGGGTCCCGTCAGCCACTTTTGTCTATGCCTTCGATATATATATATGTATATATATGTGTATATATATGAAAGAAGTCTCTGCCTAGGCCCCAAAGACCTAACAACGGCCTTAATCTGGCAATGACGTATCCACCCAGAGTCAAAAGGAGTTGAAAATAGGGTAAAGTCAAACAGAGACATGGCAAATCAAACCGTCATATCATGCGGCCTTGACCGAAATCAATGTAACATTCTCCAAACAAAACAAACAAACTCAATCGGTCCGTGGGGGGGGGGGGTAGAGTGTCCCACATTCAAAAATAAGTAGGCCACGCCCCGTCCCCCCTCTTCGCCCATAAATCAAATTCCCCCAGGAGTTCGTTTGATCGACACCAGACCCCTCACCCTGGTCACACACCGTGCCACGCTCCTCTTCAAACCATCTCTATGTCCCGAACAAAGGGCACATCTCAGGAGCATCTTAACATGTTCTGCTCTGTCATCTATTTTTAATTCTTTTTAGATTATTTAGCAGTATTGAACAAAACAACAAACCCGACAATAAACGAACATTCATGCAGATTTGGGGGGGGGGGGGGAGAAGGAGGAGGAGGGGAGAGAGAGAGAGAGAGAGAGAGAGAGAGAGAGAGAGAGTATGTGAGAGAGAGAGATACTCAGAAAACAAAAACAAAAATCCTTCCTTTAGCAGTTCCGGTCAGGAAATATTTCAATGTTCAGGGTTTTATTTTTAATATTCAACCACGAAGATTGTAAATCAATTGAATTATAGGCGCTATTGGCGAGTGCGAGTCTATGTGTGTGTGTGTGTGTGGGCGCGCTACTGTAAACCATCTTATTGCTAGCACTTACATAAATTCTAACAACGTATGCAGTGTTACCCTATTGGCAGTTTTCCCACCAGTTCGGGCTGTGTTATTCGGGAAAATGTGAAAATTTTTAACTCACTTGCGGATTTGGCGGGTTTTGACTTTTCCCATTATGTGCGTACACAAGATAATGACACATAAAATGCACAAATATAAGTAAAATTTGACTTTTTCGTTGTCACATTTAACGAATCTGGCGGGTTTATTATTGAGTTTGCGCGGTTCTCGTTAAAAAAAAAACATCTGGCGACCTGGCATTCGTGTTAAAAGTTAAAACTTCATTTCTATAAAATCCAAATCTTTTGGCAAAGTATTACGGTGTAGCGAAAATGGCGCTTGTTGACTTACACCGCAACACGTGCGAGCCGTGACTAAAGAATCGTTCAGAAAGGGGGGAAGGGGGGGGGGAGGAAATGGGAAAAAAATGACGTCACGGGAAATAAGTAAAGAGAAAAAACCCATCTAGGTGTCTAGCATGCACACGACACACGCGCGCAAAGTTCGAGTTATTTTGAAAAAAAAAAGACTTTAAAAAACAACAAATTCTCCTATGAAACTAAGCAGACGAGACTGGTGCGTCATTCCGGTGAGGGAGAACAAAACTTCACAGTCAAGGTATAAAACCATGTATTTTTTTTATTTATTCCGTTTTCTGGAATTCTTGTTTTTTTTTTCTCCCGTGTGTGTCTTCTTTTCTAATGCTATTTTTTTTTATTCAAGTTGTAAGCTGCTTCCCCCCCCCCTCCCTTTCCAATAGTCTGTGTCGAGGTCAATGCAGACGTCAAAGCTAATCTGCAGACGAGACACTTCAAGAGACTGGAGGAGTGTGCTTGATGATGACCGTGATGGGATGGGAGGAAATAACGAGTTGCCTGATTGGGGGGGGGAGGTAGGGGTGATGGCCATGACCCTGGAGCATACAAAGGCGTACACACAGAGAAAACCAAACAGCGCTAAGTAAATCGTTGGGGGATGGGGGGAGGGAGGGGTTGGAGATACTCACAGACAAATCTTCTCTTTGTATTCAATAAAAGTGCATCGGAGATCCGAGCGTTACATCAAAAATGAATCTCCAGTGTAGAAGAGATTCGTCATCACTCGGGTGTTGAGCACCGAATGCAAATTTAGGGAGGTCACAACTCGCACGCCAGTTGCAGGTCAAAGGTTGAGACAATTCACGTGGATTAATTGGACTGAACATATATTCTTCCTTCAGATGTTAAACGAACTAAACAGAAATACCATAGTCTCTAAACACAACACTTTATATGGCAACAGAGCGAGATGAAAGGAAGCAATACCATAGTCTCTAAACCGCATACTTCATATGACAACAGAGCGAGATGAAATGAAGAAGAGATAGTTTTTATAAGTTAAAGAATATACAAGCAAACATCAAATCACCAACTGACTATTTTTGCAATGCAAGCCAAACGTAACGCCTTCAATGCAGTGGCGTATTTAGTTCTACTTGCGAGTTTTTTTTTCTTTTAGGTATTCGGGGTGGAGGGGGGTGGGGTCATAGGCAGAGATCTTTAAAAATGTTCGGAGGGTCACTTATAATCATAGTTTAATATGGAATTAATTACTGAAGGGTTCCCCCTTTTTATTATTGCACCCACCCACCCCCTTTCGTCTGTCACTTGAGAACGGCCCCCTGATTTCAGCCCATAGGGAAATCACGTCAACCTGTCACACCAGGCGATGTTTTCAACAGACAGTTCAGGTAAACACACACACACACACACTGGCACCTATCACGTGGTATGTCACGTCCTCACACACAAACACACACAGGCACCTATAACGTGGTATGTCACGTGCTCTCTCACACACACTGGCACATTAATGTCACGTGCTCACACACACTGGCACCTATCACGTGGTTTGTCACTTGCTCACACACACACATGGTTTACAGGGGAGACACACGGTGTAGGGGGGTGGGGAGGAATGAGCCACGCAGTCTGTACTCACCTTGCCGGTGTATCATCCCGCCGTGCATGATACGCGCCACAAAACACTGGCCGTCATCGTTCACTTTCAACGTAATGCCCTGGTGGGTGGAAGCAAATACATACATAAATAAATATATAAATAAATAAATATATAAATCATAGAAAACCCCATGTAAAATCTTCTAATATAATAATAACGGTCTCGCTTCGGCGTTATTTCGAAAGCAGAAATCAAGAATTCAAAATAGCGTCTCGATTCGATCAATGTTTTTTTTTTTTTAATCTACAGTTTTGACTGGTTTCTGAGGTTTTCAAACATGAAACCCAAAGGCCAAAATGTGAATTAATTCCATTTAAATATTTGTTTGTTTGTGTTTTTGTATTTCTACAACATATTAGCATCTTTAAATTGTAATAAAATAGTGACAAAATCGGATCTGCCCGAAACCAAAAATAACCTAGCCTTCCGATCAAACCTAAGGGAATATAAATCTATGCAAAGGTTTTGCAGGGTGCAGCTAGTAGACAATAATGTGGTTAGTAGTGAACATTAGTGCACAAACTTATCAACCAATACACAAACCACGTGATATCGACAATTAAGAACACATACCTAGTCAGAATAATAATTTCAAACAAAAGAAGTTTGTTGAATTTCAAATTTTATTTTTTATAAATTTGAGAAATATTTGTTGTCATGGTTACGCGGACAAGTTAACTGTAAATTATCACCGAAATGAAAAAAGGATGAGTTCGGTGGATGAAAGATTAGCGGGATGTCTGGAGCAATGGCGTAGTGAGCTTAACTCGCGTCCAGGGCACAAAAGCGCCCCCCCCCCCCCATTCGAAAACCATGCAAACCATACAACCCCTTTGTGAGTAGCGCCCGGGGCATGATGACCCCCCTCCTCGCTACGCCGCTGGTCTGGAGCGAAGTCAACCGTAACAGAATCTATCCCGGATTCCCGCTTTCGCGCAGCCATGGATATCTAGATATAACACCAGGATAGACAACCAAACAAAATTTCATTCTAGCCGTGTACGTTTTAGGCTGACGCAAGGGTTAAACAAAGTTGCACTATTATATACATGCTTGCTTGTTTTCGTTCGTCCATTGTTTATTCGGGTTTTATTTTGTGTTATTACTGTTGTTTTTCTAAAATTTCTCTTTTTCTCGGTAAAATTTACGTATAATAATTGTTTTGGTTTATAAATCTAATTTTAAATATAATAAATAACTAAGAAAATGGTCAATGAGTGTTCTGCATACGGATGCAAAAGTGGATATGACAGTGTTGAAAAATCGGAAAGTAAAGGAGTTTCTTTTCATTCGTATCCATTAAACAATGTGGAATTATGTGAAAAATGGATTAGAGCTAATCCTCGCCAAAATTTTCAGCCTGGGAAATATTCAAAAATGTGTTCGCTCCATTTCTTGCCAAGTGATTTTGTTAGTGATGTAAAAGATACAAACATGTCTCGATCAAAGAAAAGATGTGAATCCAATAAACCTGTTAGACCAAAAATTAAATTAAAAGAGGATGCAGTGCCAAGTATTTTTCAGAATGCACCATCATACTTATCAACTCCAAAGTACCGTAGAACAACAATGAAGTCTTCGTCATCAGCTCGACAAGAAGTTGTTGAAAATCAAATGATGGAGTTGGAAAACTTGTTAATGAAAATGATGTCTTAAACAAGTTATCTTTAGTTGATCTAAAAGAAAAATTAAGTAAAGAGAAAATACCTTCTGGATATCAACTCCATATTCAAAATGAACATTTATATATTTATTTGTTGGAATTTCAGAATAACATTTTGTTTATTAAATCATCAATTTCAATTTCAAAATCATTCGACATATCACTACATCACAAAGGAAAACAATTATCTAAATCATTTTCAAACGATATTTGTTCTTCCAATTTGGAAACAATGAGTCAGTTGTTGAATTTGCTTGCTCGTTTAAAATGTTTTGATGAAACTCCATTTCATGAAACCTTTGATGAGATCAAGCAAGAAGCAAAATCAAATTTGAAAAAAATGATGACTTTTTATGAAGATTCAAATCTTGTTTTTCAACAAATACAATTTCTTGTCGATCAGTTGAAATTGGTGGGGGTGAACAAACATGCGAGAACATACACACCACAAACCATTATTTTGTCATATCTGGTATATGCATCAGGCACTGCATCTTACTCTAAAATATTGGAAAGTGAAGTTTTGAACCTGCCTTCAATAAACACTTTAAAAAACTAACAAGACGAGTAAATGAAAAAACAGGGCTTGATAACACAAGTTACCTCACACTTCGTGTTAGCACATTAAACCAGCTGGAAAGAATGTGCACAATCATAATCGATGAAATATATGTGGCCAAGCGTGTTGAATACTTTTCCGGCAAGTTTCATGGATTGACAGCTGAAGGCGAACAAGCTTCTACTCTTCTGTGTTTTATGGTTAAATTTCTTTGTCATAAATTTAGAGATATGGTAGCTCTCTACCCTATCCATAATTTGATTGCTGGCCAAATGCATCAATGTTACACAGAAGTGATGGAAATGGTGCACCGAGCAGGGGTTGCTGTAATTGGCATTTCGGTTGACAATGCAGCTGTTAACAGAAAGTTTTATATTCAAGAACTATGTGAAGGCACGATTAAACCATTTATTGAAAACAAATGGACATATCAGCCGATGTTTTTAATTTTCGATGCAGTCCACAATTTAAAAAATATATACAATAACTTTTTGAATCGACGATCCTTTGTCTTTCCGAAATTTTGCAACAATAACATTGCAGCACCTGATTCATCAGCCGATTTTCAGCACATTGAGGATCTTTACAACTTGGAGCTGAACATGGTTGTTAAAAAAGCATACAAGCTGAATGCGAAAGTACTGAATCCTACAAATATTGAGAAAACGTCTGTCAAACTCTCATCGTCAGTGTTTTGCGAATCGACTGTGAATGCTTTAAAATATTATGTGGAGCATGAAAATAAAGTTGAATGGAGTGCAACAGCTTGGTTTGTGGGTATTATCACCAAACTCTGGGAAGTTTTAAATGTAAAAACTTGTTCGAAGGGGAAAAGAAAAAGAAACTACCACATGGACCCAGTAAAATCTTCCTCTGATTGGAAAATAGAATTTCTCTTAGAATTTCGTGATTTCCTACACAGCTGGCAAAACGCAAAAACAAAAGGACTCAGTCGTGAGACTTATTTGGCTGTTGGTCAAACATGTTCTGCTCTTGCTAATTGTTGCAAATATTTGATGAGTGAGACAGACTTGAAATTCATCCTCCTTGGTCATCTGCAGTCGGACCCCACAGAGTTGAGATTTGGATGGTTGCGCCAAATGTCAGGGGGCAATTATTTTGTCTCAGTTCGGCAAGTTGCAGATAGCAACACCAAGATAAAAATGATGTCTCTGTTAAGTCATTC
Organism: Bulinus truncatus; assembly: GCA_021962125.1. Classification (NCBI taxonomy): domain Eukaryota; kingdom Metazoa; phylum Mollusca; class Gastropoda; family Planorbidae; genus Bulinus; species Bulinus truncatus. Next base: position 3,224,468 of record JAGDYQ010000030.1, on the reverse strand, counting down.
AAAATTGAATATTAGCGAGATCGATGATTTCATTGATGATGTTAAAAGCTTGCCAGCTGGTACGGATGAAAATGTAAATGCAATTTTAGATTGTTTAAAAATTTCGGAAAGCCCTAATGACGATGAAGCATCAACAATATATTATGTTGCAGGAGCAATCGCACATTCCATCATTCATCAGAATAAGTGTACCAGCTGTAGAGAAATATTAGTCGATGAAAAATTTAAAGACATTGACGAATTAAGATTGAAAAAGCTGGATGTTTTTTTGAACGATGTCAACAGAGGAGGGCTATTGAAGCCATCTGAGTACACCTTCTCTACTTGCCTACAAAATTGGAAAGTATTCAATTCATTGAAAAGATCAGCAAATAGTCTGAAACTATTTCTAGGACAAACAAATAAAAAAAAAATTGTTAAAATTGTTGATAGAGTAACAATTGATGAGTCATTGCTGATTGAAGAAAATGTTTGTAATTTCAATCATAATTTAAAAGAACTTATTTCTGTTAAATTTTTTAATTGTTCGTCTAAAAATTATGTTAAGCAATTGAATGAAACGGTTCATGAAAAACCAATGAAAAAACGAAAAATAAATAAATTGACAAAATAAAGATTTTAAATTAAAGTTTTTTTTATTAAAAGTTTTCAAACTTTAATTGCGTTTGTGTTTATTTCATAAAGACATAAGTGCCAAATATACAAAACTGCTATTAAACATGAAGACTAACGCTAAACACTTGATTGTGTGTCAGCCTAAACCGTATTTTTTAAAATATTGGTTGTCCTTCCTGATGCTATATCTAGATTTCCATGGCGCAGGCGTGCAGCAAGCCTGTCCCGAGATAACTCCTGGATGCCGACATGATGTCCGGGACGAGTCACTTTCACATCGATAACAAGCAAATTTTCAAGTGCGAAAACAAACAGCCGAGTGGTGAGAATGTCTAGCTTGATATTTTTAGCTCTAGTGTGGAGAAATGATTGTCAGCTTTGTGGTGGTGGTGGTGGTGAGACGTGTAAACACTCTTGGTGTGGCGCACGGCTTCGAGTCGCGCATTCCCAGACATCTACCTCCCTCACTGGAACCCACTAATGTTGAAGACTCGTTAAGATGCCAAGAGCGTTGCGCCATATTAACCGAGGTATTCTAACGAATCCTGGACGAGTCAGGCGCGACCCGCGCATGCGCCATCAAAGCAAATTTTAAACAATACAAACGTGCCAAGACACTGTGTCGCTTAGTACGCTCGAAATTTAACGAATTGGCGACAAATGAGTTCCACACTTTACCGTTTTAATAAGACATTTGTCAAGGTAACAATCTACCGCTTCAATCTGACATGGACAATAAAAGTGCTCTAGTGAAAATAATCTTTGTAGCGTAGTTTCTTTCTCTAAATGCTAAGTAGTGCAAGATGGCCTGACTTGACCCACGCCCGGGGCGTGCGGGGGGGGGGGGCTGGAGGCCCCACCCTGCGTTTTGTCTGGCCCTCTCTGCTTGTTTGCTCTACCTAGTAACATTTTTTTCCTGCCCACCCACCCTGTTATTGGCCAGGCCCATGCTGTAGAATTTTCACGCTACGGGACTGACTTGACCTATAAGGTGACGTCACCTATTAAATAATTAGTTGGTGAAAGTAGGCTTATTATTATTATTCAATCACAATTCTAATTTCTATATCGCGTGTTTTGGAAAGATTTGGAAGCACTTCAATACAATTGAGGCATATTTACTGATTCTTTTTTTAACCGGTTTCCGGATGGCTTTCCGCTGATACTTTTCGGATGTTTTCGGAGGGCTTTACGCAGATAGTTTTTGGAGGGCTTTTCGCTGATTGTTTTCGGATGGCTTTCCGCTGATAGTTTTCGGAGGGCTTTTCGCTGATTGTTTTCGGAGGGCTTTCCGCTGATTGTTTTCGGTGGCTTTCCGCTGATTGTTTTCGGTGGCTTTCCGCTGATAGTTTTCGGAGGATTTTCCGCCGATAGTTTTTGGAGGGCTTTTCGCTGATTGTTTTCGGAGGGCTTTCAGCTGATAGTTTTCGGAGGGTTTTCCACTGATAGTTTTCGGAGGGCTTTTCGCTGATTGTTTTCGGATGGCTTTCCGCTGATAGTTTTCGGATGTTTTCAGAGGGCTTTCCGCTGATAGTTTTTGGAGGGCTTTTCGCTGATTGTTTTCGGATGGCTTTCCGCTGATAGTTTTCGGATGTTTTCGGAGGGCTTTCCGCTGATAGTTTTCAGATGTTTTCGGAGGGCTTTCCGCAGATAGTTTTCGGATGTTTTAGGAGGGCTTTCCGCTGATAGTTTTCAGAGGGCTTTTCACTGATTGTTTTCGGATGGCTTTTCGTCAAAAACCGAGTAATGACAGGTTACGGTTGACCAATAAACTAAGCGCTTCATCAATGACCAGAGCAATAAACATGTGCGTGCGTGCGTGTTGTACTCACCATGGGCTCGTCTGTGTTCTTCTGGAACTGCACCAGCCGCACCCGCATGACGCTGTCCGCCATGTTGTCGTTCCGGTGGTGGCCGTCCAGGTCGCCGTTGCCCGGCCCGCTCATGCTGCCATTGACGTAGTGGTGGGCGGGGACAGAGGAATGGTGGGCGGAGCCTGGGGATCCGTGGTGGGCGGAGTCTTCACTGTAGACCTCATGAGCTACCACGTCGTGGGATTGGAGGAGAGCCTTGCAGGACAGGAAGAAAAAAAATAACACAACAACGTAAGTAAGTACTAAACAAAATCTAACACGCATACGCCAACACACCCCCCCACACACACTCACGACACACAACACACACATACATATGAATAGTCCGCGGGAAGAATGGGTAAAGTCACACAATGACACAAAAACCTACTTACATCTGCTCCAGTGCCTTACCGGAACCTTTTTTCTAGCTTTCAACATAACAACAATCAAACTGAGCTGATAGTGGCACAAGCGAGAAGAATTTTTAAAATGTCCACAAATGTTGGAGTATATAGAGCAGTGCGTTTTGCGATATGTTCTAAAGCCATGGTGGTTTTATGAACTGTATCCTTTCTTAGACAACAGTCACAAGATTTAGCTACTGTTTAATGAATAGTTTTCAAAATGTACTCCCAAAGTAGCAGCTGAACCTCATAATATGCTGTCTCTTTTCGAATGAAGTAGATGCTAAAAAAAAACGATTCCGTCTCAATCAGTTCTGATTCTATTTTGATTCAAGTTGATTGCAAGGCCATCGATTAAAATCTGAAATGGCGAAAGTGACTGACACCCTACACCCTCCACCCCCGGGGCCCTCTAACGAAATTTTCGCAATTATTTTTTTTTTGGTCATTGATACAATCTCATTAGAGTCAAATATCGGAGGTGAAGAAATGTCAAAGGTCAGTTTGTTTGTTGGTCTGTCAACAACAAACGCAGCGTTCATATAAATCAATACAAACTGTATGGATGGAGGGAATCAGTGACAACAGACAATGACAACAGCTGAGGACAGCCGCAACAGAAAGCCAAGGACAGCCACAACAGCACAAAGTGTTGCTATGGCTATGTCCACGACAATAACAGCAGCCAGCCGGGACTGGATTATTCCTGTCATCATCAAATTTGGCCGTTATTGTATTTTATCGTCTGCTGATGTTTCAGTGGGCTTGTTTGTTAATGTGACAAAAAAAATATTAAAATATATTCACACCATGTAAAAGTAAAGTTCCCTTCTTAGCCCTAACGGGCCTTCGGGGCAAATGAAGTGTAGAATTCATCTGTTTCTATAACCTCGGCATATGAAGGGATTGTGTGGTTAAAGTCAGGTACCCATTTAAAGCTGGGTGGACTTGTGGGACGACTTTGCACCAAATTTCACCTGGAAAAATTTCATGGGCCTCACCGAGGATCGAACCCACGACTCTCAGGTTGACAGTCGAGTATCTACACCACTCGGCCATCCGTACCACTATTCACACCATGTGTGTGTTTTTATATTTAAAAAAAAATTATCAAAATGTTAAAATTAATATTATTAGTGTTTATCACACTTCATGTTCTCAGTACAGTTTGTAAATAACTCGAAGTACAGTTTGTAAATAACTCGAAGTACAGGTTGTAAACAATTCTGGTGTAAGAAAAGAAATGCATTTGTCGTTATTTATTGATCTGATCGCATCTGATTCACATTGATTTGCGTTTATGAAAAAAATCAAATACAGATCTAGTCAATTTTTGTAGCTTAGTGGTTATGTCCAAAGACTTCTATTTACTTCTACTATATACTGACAGTCAAAGCTTTATACAGCTATATATTGCTGGTCAATGTTATGCACTGCGATATATATATATATATATATATAATATATATTATTAGCTGATATATAGACGACTGATATATACTGCTATTAATACTATGTAGCCTAATTCCATTCACTGCCATATACTACCATTCACCGCCATATACTGTTCAAGTGACGTAGTTTAAAAATGAACATATAAACCTTTATGGAACGAAAAAGTAAAAAAGAACAACAAAACAAACAGTAATCTATTTCGCTAAAGGGTTCTTGAGATTTACCACAAAATGTAAACACGGGTCACGCCCTTCAGCGAAACTCAAAACAACAAAAACAACAACTCATTATTTGGCCGTAACCCCCCCCCCCCCCCAAGAGAATGACACACTGTCCCCCTCCCCTCGGTGTGTCCAAACATAGCCAGATACAAGAGTCGGGTTATTTTTTGTTTTTAAACCGAAAAAATAAAAGTCAAGCGCCCCTAGGGCCGTAGTGACGGTGCCATTATTAGCAGGCGGTGGGTGGGAGAGACGGTGTGTGTGTGTGGTCAAGCTGTTGCTCCCCCGGAAGACTTCTTTCATTGACCTCTCACGCGCACCACCCCCTACCCCCCATTCCTCATCTACTCAACTCCGCATAAGTCAATGTTATGCTAAAATTGTAACTACTGGCCAGTAGCCCAGAATCAAACGGTTTGTGTGTGTGTGTGTTCCATCAACCGTTGTCTCTCCCCGTCCCTCCTCATCTCTTTGTTACATCAAGATACATGTAAAAGACTTGGTCAGATGCATGTTTTACAACCGCGGACAGATACATGTCAGAGACTTGGTCAGATGCATGTTTTACAACCGCGGACAGATACATGTGAGAGCCTTGGTCAGATGCATGTTTTACAACCGCGGACAGATACATGTGAGAGACTTGGTCAGATGCATGTTTTACAACCGCGGACAGATACATGTAAGAGACTTGGTCAGATGCATGTTTTACAACCGCGGACAGATACATGTGAGAGCCTTGGTCAGATGCATGTTTTACAACCGCGGACAGATACATGTGAGAGCCTTGGTCAGATGCATGTTTTACAACCGCGGACAGATTACATGTGAGAGCCTTGGTCAGATGCATGTTTTACAACCGCGGACAGATACATGTGAGAGCCTTGGTCAGATGCATGTTTTACAACCGCGGACAGATACATGTGAGAGCCTTGGTCAGATAAATGTTTTACAACCGCGGACAGATTACATGTGAGAGACTTGGTCAGATACATGTGAGAGCCTTGGTCAGATACATGTGAGAGCCTTGGTCAGATACATGTGAGAGACTTGGTCAGATACATGTGAGAGCCTTGGTCAGATACATGTGAGAGATTTGGTCAGATACATGTGAGAGCCTTGGTCAGATACATGTGAGAGCCTTGGTCAGATACATGTGAGAGCCTTGGTCAGATACATGTGAGAGCCTTGGTCAGATACATGTGAGAGCCTTGGTCAACATAGAAAATTGTCGGCATCAGAATATTTTTCACCCACTGTCCGATTTCTCATCCGATTCATCTCACCAAGACCGATTCATCTCACCAAGACCGATTCATCTCACCAAGACCGATTCATCTCACCAAGACCGATTCATCTCACCAAGATCGATTCATCTCACCAAGACCGCTGTTTTCATTTTACTGCAGTGAAATCGGTTTAAAAAATGAAAAATCTAACACACAAGTTGAGACAAAGTCTACAGCATACTTGATATAACAACTACAGCATACTTGATATAACAACTACAGCATATTTGATATAACAACTACAGCAGACTTGATATAACAACTACAGCAGACTTGATATAACAACTACAGCATACTTGATATAACAACTACAGCATACTTGATATAACAACTACAGCAGACTTGATATAACAACTCAATCAACACAGCCGGTCGAGTGTCACTTCCATTTACGTTTGAAAAATAATTATTTCCCAAAATTTCTTCCCCGAATCTCTTTGAAAATGTACAATTAAAAGACTATCAATAACGTGTAATATTTCATGGCATATGAAGTGTGAGAACAATGCCAGATTTATTCGTTCATGCCAAATTGTACGCTAAAAAAAAAATCAATACTTTGGGTATGTTGATCTTTCGGTTTTGCCGAAATTTTCGGGTAGCTTGAATCCCACTACTATGCCCAGACTCATGGGTGGGTTAAACCATTCAGCCATTTTTTTGTTCATCTAAATTAACAATTATTTCCGTTGCGTTGAATTATGATTCTCCACTACTTACAACATTTGACCACTGCCACCTTTGAATGAAGACTCAACGATGATTTCCTTCTTTCTTTTAATCCTTCCAATAAATCACATCTGTATAAACACATAAACATCGCCATCTTGGCGTCTGACCCTAACGCACATGCACATGCGTAGTACGTCACAAAACACACACAACAACAACATGTCGTTGTCCAACAGGTTAAAAACGTCATTTCGCTTTAAAATATCTGGTGGCTTTTTTTTAAAATTGGAAATGTACAATTCTGAATCCCCCCTGTCATTGAATGGGTCCTCCCATGTGAACAAATTATTTCTTTCTTCATATATTTTGTCCAAGCAGTTAATAGTTATAAGTATTTCCTGAACCAGAATGTGTTGTTTATACTTTAAGTGGGTCAACATGTCCGTGAGTCAGAACTAAATAGAGTTCGATTGACCTAATATCTGACACTAAATTGTTCTATGGCCAAATAGAATAATAATAATAATGTCAACAAACATCGAATTTTAAAACAACAAGAACAACAAAACAAATAACGTTACCCCCCCCCCCCACTAATATATGGAGGGGGTGGGGGTGGAGGGTGTTTCCGGACGTCCACTCAGTGCGCCACAGTTTACCATCCGCCCCACCGTGTTCAATACAGGGTGTGTGTGTGTGTACGCACATTGAAAAGATTGATCGATACATTATTTGAGATCTAACAATCTTCTCACTTTGCCCCGAATTTCTAAAAGATCGCTACTTTGAAATGCTTGAAAATCGATTTACTCCCCTTCCATATACCCCCCCCCCCTTAAAAAAAAAAACTAAGAGGAGAAAATGGAGTGTTCTGTGTCTCTGTCACTGTAACTGGGGGAAAAAAACCCACACAACCTTGCTGTCGACAATAATGAGGTGGTTTTATATGTCTGTAATGGTGGACATTGAGTGGAAGACATTTTGGTGATTTTTTCAAAGGTGGATATTTCGCAGCAGTATCAGATGTCTGTAATGGTGGTCTCTGAGTGGTAGTTTTAGAGATATCTTGAAAAGTGGTAGTATTAGAGATATCTTGAAAAGTGGTAGTTTTAGAGATATCTTGAAAAGTGGTAGTTTTAGAGATATCTTGAAAAGTGGTAGTTTTAGAAAATAAGGAGAAGTAGATACTTTCAAAGTAAAAAAAAAAAAATTATTGATACATAGACCTTTTTCGAGAATTCCCGATTTACATCTATTTTTTTAAAAAAAAGTTACATGCTCACAAGTCTAGTTTCTAAGTTGAGCCAAACGCGGAAAAGAGATGTTATCGCGGGAGCCACCTAGGAGCCAAACGTGGCACAGAGACGTTATCTCTTGAGCCACCAACGGGACTAACTTCTTTTAAGAGCGCGTACTTTATTTTAATAAGCGCGATTCATTTTTTTTAATGTTTTCCCTCCATCCGAAAACGTGTAAAAAGAGTCGTTGGAGTAAAACAATCCAATGTATCTGAATTGTTAACAATCGTCATCATTTCTAAACCGGTAAAAAAAAAATCTGGCACCATCCCATCACATGTGCATGTATATATGCGCGCGTGGCTGTTCGCCTAATACAAACAACAATTATAGGTCAGATGCAAAGTATTTCAAAACAAAAGGTATTTAGAAACAAAAAAGTACTTCCAATTAAATTATTTCAAAACAAAAAGTATTTCCAAACAAAGTATTTCCAAAACAAAGTATTCAATCTGTGTTCACACACTTCAGGTTTGTACGAGCGAGCGTCTTTGTCGTTTTCCCCAAAACCGGATATTACAAAAAAAAAACCACAAAAAACAAACACACCATAACAACAACAACAACATCCCACCAGACAGATCATTTCCAGTTTGAATGCCCGGGATCTGACAACTGGTGGGGTCACAGTGACATTTCCCGACCTGACTATTTTTATTTTTTTAAAAAGCACAAATCAAAGCTCGCTGCTGTATTTTAGATCAGGTTTCGCTCAAGAGTTCATGGAGGAAAAAAAAAAGCGATTTAAACCAAGACGGAGTTTGTTGTTGCCGAGTAAAAGAGTAAATGCGGTTGGGGCTGTAAGTTTGTAGATTTGTAACACGAAGGGGCAAGGGTTCACGTCCATTCAACGTCCGAAGAGGGCCTGTAACCTCTGCACGCACTACAGAGTTTTACTACAGGCTTGATGGCCAAGTGATACCCCCCTCCTCATTGGTCAGTTTAGTAGTAGATTGTGTGTATGTGATCGTGAGACCGAACAGACATCACACAGTGGTGTGAATGTGAAAGAAGCCATCGGCTGAGACACACACACCATTTGTTTCATAGGACGTACAAAACAGTGGTCGGCAACAAAAACACAAACACACACACACACACCATTTGTTTCAAAGGACGTACAAAACAGTGGTCGGCAACACACACACACACACACACACCATTTGTTTCAAAGGACGTACAAAACAGTGGTCGGCAACACACACACACACACACACACACACTCCTGAAAAAACAAAACAACATCCACATCATTTTACAAAATCGATGAAGCCTCGTGTAGTGATCACTAGCCACAACCCAATCAGTCACCCCCCCCCCCAACTCCCAACACTACAGTCGCCAAATTTACCCGTTTAGTCCAGGTGGGGGTGATGGTGGATGGGGTTGAGCCGCCGAGATGAAAGGGACTTAAGAAGCTGAACATGTCGATAATAGGTTATGTGGGAAAGATGGGGAAAAAAAAACAACAAGAAAATAAACACCCGCCAAGTTGGCAACAGCGTTGTGGGGGGCGGGGTGTAGGTGGAGAGGAGTTGCTGATGGGGGAGGGGTGGAGTCGAAAGGAGTAGGATCTGACAGGGACCTAAAGATGAAATCAGGCACAATGGACGTAAACAGGACTGTAAAAATAAAATGACCCTGCAGTGAAACCATCAGAACTTCTGGGACGGGTCTATCTGCTAGTGTCCCCCCCCTCCCCCACAACCCGCCACGCTCACTACACCGCCCCCCCCAATGGCCCAAGTTGTCGAGGAAGTATAAGTAGGGCAGCTGGATTCGAACCCCAGACCGAACCACCCCGATCGAACTAATCAATGCAGCTGAACTCCACTTACACACACACTCGCACGCGCGCACACACTCATATTTACTCACACGTGACAACACGGTCGGCCACAACACCTCCTCACAACTCTTAACGTCTGCCACCACCTACAGCCAAGTCACCAATACCTCACAACTCTTAACGTCTGCCACCACCTACAGCCAAGTCACCAATACCTCACAACTCTTAACGTCTGCCACCACCTACAGCCAAGTCACCAATACCTCACAACTCTTAACGTCTGCCACCACCTACAGCCAAGTCACCAATACCTCACAACTCTTAACGTCTGCCACCACCTACAGCCAAGTCACCAATACCTCACCGATGTATTCCATATATGTGTATTAATACGTCAGGCTCGCGAATGTCCAGATTCCAGACTATCCGGCCAAGATTAAGTTATTTAAAAAACAAAAATTTGTAAAGTTCTCTTAAAACTTAAAGGGCCAACGGGGCAGATGTAAAAAGGGATTGTGTGGTTTGCCCAAAACGCCCATTACTTCCCCAACTTGAGGTCAGGTACCCATTTAAAGCTGTTGAAGTTTGACATACATTTTTGTAAACTTTCACCGGGAACCTGGAAAAAATTCCCTCAGATCTCACCGAGGATCGAACCCCGGATTCTCAAATCGACATCGATCGCTCTACACAGCTCGAGCATCCGTCCATCAAACATGTCATTTTATTAATATAAACCAGAAACCTGAAAACAAATAGTCTGATGTATTGGGTAAAAATGACATAAACACGGAATGGTACTTACATGAAAGTGACGAGAGTATTGCCAACTAAAAAAATCAGCTGGAGTTAATCATCCACCATTAAGAAGAAAAAATAAAAACACAAAACATAAAAAAAAACCCCAGATTAATAAGATAAATAAAACCACCGTCTGCTTAGCTCCTTGCAGTAAAGACTGTGAGTGGGGAAACCAGCTAGATCCACAGCTTACACTGATACAGACAGGAGACAAGAGTACAATCCGTATTGAAAGTACACGCTGTGTGTACGTGTGTATGTATTTCTGCGTCGAATGTAACTCAGCACGGCTGGGCACTCTCAACATACGCGGCGTGCCGTGTACACACACACACACACAAACACACACTGTTCTATGTATGTACACACACACACACACACACATATATATATATATATATATATATATATATATATATATATATCAATTCCTAGCTCACGATACAGGGACAGCACACGGCAGTGCTCTCCCTTTGACGTATTGTTGGCCCTCCCCCCTGTGTTCACGTCTGCTTTTACGACAGAGAGTGAGAGAAAGAGAAAGAGAGGGAAAGAAAGAGAGGAGAGAGAGAGAGAGAGAGAGAGAGAGATAGTGGCGTTCACTGGGCCAATGCTGCTGAGAGATCGAGTTATCATGGATAGTGCGCGTACAGAGTTAATATATATATATATATACACACACACTGGACAATGTATTTGATACCACTTTATATGCACACAGTTGTGGTATCGATGCTGGAAACGAGTCAAAAAGCAATCACACAACTATAACAATGAAAAACAAAAAAAAAGATGACATACTCCCCCCCCCCCCTTTTTTCGTGCACAGTTTGGAACAAGTGGACGTGGCATAACAATTAGAACTTCGCTGACCGCTGTAGTGGACAAACAGAATAACGGTCATGTGACTAGAAGCAAATATACCCCCCCACACACACACACCCGGTCCCTCCATCCACCTCCCCGCTCGTTGCACAAGTTACAGTTCTTGTTGCGCCAAGTCGTTTGTCTTATCAGGGACGTCGTGATGAGAATGTGTGTGTGTGGGGTGGGGGGGGGTCAAGCCTTTGCGTCGCCGGGAGAGGGGGGGGGAAGGCTCAGCTTTCGAATTTAATTTGTATTTATTATTTAGCCGCGAATTTGTAGACAAAGTGAGCCAGAATGCTTCATCCCCCCCCCTTGTATTCATAGTTTGTTAGTACCCCTCCCCCTCCGTCATCTCAGAATTCCCGGGTGCGCCCTCTGTCTGATCTATAAGAGCCCCCCCCCCCCAATATGAGGACGTGTAGGATATATCCACTGATTGATACACAAGTGAAGGTGCGGGGGGGGGCGCCCCAACTAGCCACCCAACGGTCACCGGTGGTGCGGGGGGGGGAGGGGGAAAGTGGGGTGAAGGGAGAGAAAAAAAAATGGTTGGTGGGCGTTGCCAAACTGGTAATGTATTCCGCAGAAATGTGAAGAAATGTAAAAAACACAAAAAACAAAAAACGAAACAACATACAACGAAGGTTAGGCTCAGGTAAGTTCACAGTTTCACCTGCTCGCGTGAGCCACTCAACTGTCAAGTCCAGCAGTTGTGTGTGTGTGAGATGAAAACTAATCAAACAAACACACACAGACACAGATATCTCTACCTTCCCTCTCCCTTCTCTCATTATCTGCCAAGAGATTTCAAGAAAAGAAAAGTAGCAGATATAAAACAAAGTAACAACCGACGTCAGGTCTATAAGTGAACAACAACAACACCCATACAGGCCGAGAACTGCCAGGCCTTGATGTCCATTTCCGACCCACGAGTTGCGAGAGCCAAAGGGCTTAGGTCAATAGGTCAAACATTGTGTCCATGCTACAATTCCGTCTACTAACCAGCCCACCTACAAATCAATCAGCCAATGAATCTATCGATCTATCATCTTTATCTGTCAGTCTATCTATCTATCTACCTATAATCTTACTATACCCATCCATCCATCCATCCGACTGTCAGCCCATCCATCCATTCATCCATCAATACCCGTGTGTATTGTTGTACATACATATATTTCATAAAGGGCTTCATAGTTTCTCAGAAAATTTTCCATTTACCCCCCCCCCCCCAATCCCATTCACCCTCTCCGATCATACTTATACATAAAATTTCAGGTCGAATAAACGGTTTTGATATCAAATATGCAGAAAATGTCAGAATGACCCAACATCCCGCACAGCAATACGTGCAGCACCCTGCTGGCACCACAAATCTGTGGGATGGGGGGAGGGGGGGATTTCAGAGAACCACCATCCCAAAGATTGAGCGAATACATTTACTAATTGCACTCATGGTAATAATACAAAGATGTTGCCTGTGTAATTCAATGATTTCAAGAAAGCAGAAAAAAAGGGTAACTTAGCAACCTCTTCAAGCCGGTGACGTATATATTTTGTTTAAAGCCAACTAAAAATGAAGATAACTAGCGGGCGGTTCAAGTCAGACAACTCTCATAAATGTCTATTGGATTATTTTAAGTTACATTCTCTCCCCTGGATTGTCATAAATCTACGCCCCCCCCCGGCCGAATCACTATCTTTACGAAGAGAAACGCCCCCCCCCTCTCAACACACACACACACACTGTTAAAAACCTACAGCAGCTTGCACATCTAGCTGTGTGTGTGTGTGTGTTGTGTGTAGGTGTGAGCCACTGTTCCATCTAAGATGTGCGCGTGTAAGCGCGCATGATTGTCGGATCGCGCGCACACACACATCACAACAGAGCACACAGACTCTGCATATCATTATGGGGTACGAACAAGTTAATGTTTCCTAAATAAATTTCAGCACATGCTTTGAAAAATTACAGTCAGACATGTAGGTGTGTGTGTGCGTGTGTGATAAGTCAAAGTCAGATGACCTAGATGCAAGTCACGTGCTGAGAAGAGTGATAACAATGTTTACTCTCCAGTGTAACAGAATCTCTTTGCATATATATTTCTTATTGATACCCACGGGAAAGGGGTGGGGGTGGGGCTCGCGAACAGAACTGTTCAGCAATTCCATGAGCCATGGAACACAATACCATGAGCCATGGAACACAATACCATGAGCCATGGAACACAATACCATGAGCCATGGAACACAATACCATGAGCCATGGAACACAATACCATGAGCCATGGAACACAATACCATGAGCCATAAGACACATTAGTGTTTAAGTATCATGTTGCACCGAGAGAAATTGAGACGTTGCATGCATATCCGGAGAGCAAGAGGGGGGGGGATACATGTATTTATTTGCCCAACACTGCTGGCCTATATTTGTTCTATGCAGATAAAATTCTCATGTTCTAAAATCTAAGCTGATATGGTGCTGGTGTCCAATCATTGGTGAGATGTGGCGGCCCAATGCGGCTCTTTGTTGAATTTTGCACGGGTGACATTATGTGTGACACAATGTTTGAAGGAACCATCATGTGTGATAGGGCCATCATGTGTGACAGGACCACCATGTGCGCCAGAGCCACCATGTGACAGGACCACCATGCGCGACAGAGCCACCATGTGACAGAGCCACCATGTGACAGAGCCACCATGTGACACAGAGCCACCATGTGACAGGACCACCATGTGCGACAGAGCTAAACAGTGTTGTGGACCATGCAAAACAGACACTACACATTGTAAACAAACAATGGTTTATCTAATAGTATATGTATAAACTAACGTACATAAAGCAGACATGATACATTTGGGTGGGGAGGGGAAAGGGCCCACGTACAGGCAGGGCAGACTTAATATCATTGCGTCCCTACCCCCTCCAACCGTTGCCTTCGAAAACACGATTATAACGATGGCACTGCTCAAACCAGGGCTAAACAAGTGTGATGTGCTGTCATTAGTACAGAATGAAATGTAAACGATCGGTTGGATTGGGGGGGGGGGCATTTTACATTGAAGGCGGCGGTGGCATTGGGATGGGCAACTGACTTATTGTCCCCATGCGTTTTAAACGGTCCTGCCAATAGGAATGGCGCCCACTTCTGGAACCGAATAAATCATCAGTAATAATATTAACAATTACCTAGTAATGTAATCCACCTATTGTACCAACGACTAGAGACAGTAAACCATCATGGAAGCATCAGATGGGCTACACACACAAACAAACATACACATTAACTGACACACACACACAGGGTGTATTGTACACAGTACGTTGTTTTCTATTATCTTACATATGCAACGTCATGTTCAAACGCCATCCGAGTCTATAAATAGCGATGACGAACGGATTCAGCGATTAGGAGAGGCCACACGGAGACTGGGGGAAGCCCCTTCAAGTCACAACAAAATAAACAGCGCGCGCATACACACACACACACACAACTTGACCTCATTGATTGAGATACACAGCTGTATCGTCTCAAGAATTTTTCCGAACGTTACAACAATGATTCTGCTTTTGACAGTAAACTAACCCATACTTTCTAGAAATCTTATTTTAAGGCCATTCATGGTAAACAGCTTACTCCGTTAGGGTAAATAAAACCTTACTTAGCTCTAGCTGTAATCAGATAATCAAAATGGTTTTTTTTCTTTGCTGTGTTGACTTTCAGCTTATTCAATTGTAGTATGTCTAAGTTGACTTAAATAGCACTAATCAGAATTGTGTCCCTTGTCGGACTTAATTTGCGCTTATTCAGTTGGGTCAATTCAAAGGTTCGTTAACTTGAGTTGGGCTAAATATTATATTTTCATATGTGGCTGATTTAGGACCTTTTTCCCCCCTCTCATCTTAGTTTGGGCTAATTTAAATACTATTTAATAGCGTTGGATACAAACTAAATCTGTGTGGCTGATTAAGAACAAAAAAAATGTTGGCCTGGTTGGATATTGTGCGTCCTTTTTGTGCGATTTGTATATGGCTGCCACACAGTCACAGCTCTGGTCAAGTCCCAGTGAGAACCAAAGGAAATGTGTATTTACAAGAACACTGACTACAAACTGGTAAGCAAAGTGTACAACAACAGCAGCAGGAACAACAACAACAACAACAGCAGGAACAACAACAACAGCAGGAACGACAACAACAGCAGGAACAAGAACAACAACAACAGCAGGAACGACAACCCAAGCCTAAACTACGTGATAATATGGACTGGCGGACATGTCTTTTTAGTAGGATAACACCACGGCCAGGAACACTTCATTGATTCTAAGTCCAGTTATTACTGTTTTTGAATAAAACTATTCCAGAAGGGCTCATATAAATATATATATATATATATATATATATATATATATATATATATATATAATAGCGATTTGGGCGCTGCGTTAAATCGAAAGTAAAGAATTAATACAACAGTATTCCAGTTTAAAATGCAATCATGAAAAAAAAAATCGGATCTGCCCGAAACCAACAAATAACCTCGCCTGCCGATCAAGCCTAAGGGAATATAACTCTATGCAAATGTTTTGCAGGGTACAGCATGTATTTATATATATTATCCATATTCACCCAATTTACAAAATAAAATAAAACGCAGGTATCTGCGTCAGATAAGTTACATCTATATTTAACAGTTGTATTTTTGAAAGAGTCACAGACATTCTTTAGGGAATGTATACAGTATGCTGGGCACCCATCATGTACTTGGATAGCCCCCCCCCCACCCCACCCCGCCTAAGGGCCATCAACAGACCTAAGATCGGCTCTAATGACAGTACATGGAATAGTTCGCTAGTGTTTGTACCAAAGGGAATTAGTGAGAATGCCATTAGAGTGAAATGAAATCATCGGTTATATATATATATATATTTAAAAAAATGATTAAATTACCTTCATGTTTGGAGAGGTTAGAATTTTCCTCAGCTCTGCTACCTCCCCGCTGTGGGCCCCGGACGAATTGCCTTGCAACAATCTGAGTACCTGGGTACACGAGAAGAATAAAATACAACAGAAAATAACAGATGATCATAAACAACATGGACGTATGGTGTTATGCAAGGGAACAAAAAACTCATGGTAAGAAATTTATGTTTGTAAAACATCGGATTATCTCTCCACATGTGTCTGGCGGCGGCTATACAGGGGAGGCCAGAAGGGAAATATTTTACAGGAGTCCATAGAATTGAATGCTCGCCCCTTGTTTGCATACATAAATAAACATAACAATAATGTCATGGGATGGGATGGAATTCAAAATATGTAAATAACTAATTGATGAATTACATACAGAGAAAATGTCAACATTGTTATTAATATCGTGTGTCCATTTATAACTGGCCACTGAAAGTAAGATGTGTCCATTTATAACTGGCCACTGAAAGGAAGATGTGTCCATTTATAACTGGCCACTGAAAGTAAGATGTGTCCATTGATAACTGGCCACTGAAAGGAAGATGTGTCCGCTTATAACTGGCCACTGAAAGGAAGATGTGTCCATTTATAACTGGTCACTGAAAGGAAGATGTGTCCATTTATAACTGGCCACTGAAGAATGTGTCCATTTATGGTGGTCACTGAAAGGAAGATGTGTCCATTTATAACTGGCCACTGAAAGAGGAAAGACATTACATGTAGCCGCTGGAAGATATTGTCCATTTATAACTGGCCACTGAAAGGAAGATGTGTCCATTTATAACTGGCCACTGAAAGAATATGTCCATTATAACTGGCCACTAAAGTAAGATGTATCCATTTATAACTGCCACTGAAAGGAAGATGTGTCCATTTATAACTGCCACTGAAAGGTAAGATGTGTCCATTGATAACTGGCCACTGAAGTGAAGATGTCCGCTTATAACTGGCCACTGAAAGGAAGATGTGTCCATGATAACTGGTCACTGAAAGGAAGATGTGTCCATTTATAACTGGCCACTGAAAGGAAGATGTGTCCATTTATAATTGGTCACTGAAAGGAAGATGTGTCCATTTATAACTGGCCACTGAAAGGAAGGTGCGTCCACTTATAACTGGCCACTGAAAGGAAGATGTGTCCATTTATAACTGGCCACTGAAAGGAAGATGTGTCCATTTATAACTGGCCACTGAAAGGAAGATGTGTCCATTTATAACTGGCCACTGAAAGGAAGATGTGTTTATCTCTTAGATCCTGTACACCACTCAAGGGACTATTGCACCCCCAACATGGCCGATAGTGCGATGGCACCAAGGGGTTCATAAGTAGGTGACTGGGACCAGCAGGAAGTCGAACCCATGACCCACAGCTCGTAGGTCGTACTGCAGCATGAAGACCCCGGCTGGCTACCTAATGCACCAGCCAGGCCTGATCGTGTTTTTGTTAAACATCTTTTACTTGAGCTGGGGTGAAACTGTGTGGTGTAATGATACATGAATCTTTTACTTGAGCTGGGGTGAAACTGTGTGGTGTAATGATACATGAATCTTTTACTTGAGCTGGGGTGAAACTGTGTGGTGTAATGATACATGAATCTTTTTACTTGAGCTGGGGTGAAACTGTGTGGGTGTACTCATTACATGAATATCTTTTACTTGAGCTGGGGTGAAACTGTGGGTGTAATGATACATGAATCTTTTACTTGAGCTGGGGTGAAACTGTGTGGTGAATGATACATGAATGAATCTTGAGCTGGGGTGATAAAACTGTGTGGTGTAATGATACATGAATCTTTTACTTGAGCTGGGGTGAAACTGTGTGGTGTAATGATACATGAATCTTTTACTTGAGCTGGGGTGAAACTGTGTGTGGTGTAATGATACATGAATCTTTTACTTGAGCTCGGGTGAAACTGTGTGGTGTAATGATACATGAATCTTTTACTTGAGCTGGGGTGAAACTGTGTGGTGTAATGATACATGAATCTTTTACTTGAGCTGGGGTGAAACTGTGTGGTGTAATGATACATGAATCCACAAAACCCAATAATCTTTGAATACAAACAAATGATAGGGCATTAACGAAACAAGGAAATATTTTGTATGTATTGGCAGTGCGGGACAGAAAAGTGAAATTTAGGTCAAAGAAAAATTGAAGCTGACGGACAGACATACATTTGTGCTAGAGATTTTAAGGGTTACAGACACCTATATGGTACAGACAAATTAGGGCTTACAGACATTTAAGGTACAGGCAAGATTATGACTTAAAGGCAGACATTTTTAGTACAGACAAAATTAGACTTACTGACAGACATTTTTAGTACAAATTAGAGTTTACAGACAGACATTTTCAGTACAAATTAGGGTTTACAGACAGACATTTTTAGTACAGACTAATTAGGGTTTACAGACAGACATTTAAGTACAGACAAAATTAGGACTTACAGACAGACATTTTCAGTACAAATTAGGGTTTACAGACAGACATTTTTAGTACAGACTAATTAGGGTTTACAGACAGACATTTAAGTACAGACAAAATTAGGACTTACAGACAGACATTTTTGGTACAGACTAATTAAGGTTTACAGACAGGCATTTTTAGTACAGACTAATTAGGGTTTACAGACAGACATTTATGGTACAGACAAAATTAGGACTTACAGACAGACATTTTTAGTACAGACTAATTAGGGTTTACAGACAGACATTTTTAGTACAGACAAAATTAGGACTTACAGACAGACATTTTTAGTACAGACTAATTAAGGTTTACAGACAGGCATTTTTAGTACAGACTAATTAGGGTTTACAGACAGACATTTATGGTACAGACAAAATTAGGACTTACAAACAGACATTTTAGTACAGACTAATTAGGACTTACAGACAGACATTTTTAGTACAGACTAATTAGGGTTTACAGACATACATTTATGGTACAGACAAAATTAGGACTTACTGACAGAAGAAAATAGATTTAAGCGTCGAGAGATTAGAGAACATATTAATACGAAAGATAATCTGCATAGAGACAGACATGATATGATGAAGATAAGCCGCATAGATAGAGTGTTTGTGTGTGTGTGTGTGTGTGTGTGTGAGAGAGAGAGAGAGAGAGAGAGACTGTACTCACCTCCGTTGCTCGATGGACAGCATCGGAACTCGGTCTGCGGGCCGGACTGGTAGCTCGTGTATTGATCTTGTCATACAGCTGGGGAAAGAAAGAAAATAACAACAACACATCAACACGAGCTATACACACTGACACACACACACAGCTGACCTACTTAAGTAATCAATGAATATTCTATTTGGTGGTTTACCTTACTCTGGCCAATTTTTTTTTTCATTAAACTGATGAAATATTTTTTTTAAATCAATAGTACTGCATACACCTTTCTCAAAAAGTAGTCCCCTTACTGAATTGTTTGTTTAAATGGACAAGATACACTTCCGGTACCAGTTAATGTACGCGGATTTGCAGGAATAACAAATTTCTGTTGCCGCTATTCTTTTAATTTCAATAATGAGAATCAAATAATCAAAATTTAATATATTTTTCAGTGTAATTATTTATTATTATTATCTTAAAAGTTGAAACTAAAAAGTGGAATGATTAAAAAATAATATCATTGACCATCACCTCATCATAATGAGGTAGTAGTTTCAAACCTTTTACTACCGATTTTTAATAACTATCTATCGCACAATATATGCTAAATAAAAATATACTTTGTTTTTACATGTGACCCTACATAAGTCCCTACATGTGACCCTGCATAGATCCCTACAAGTCCCTATAAGTCACTACATTAGTCCCTGCATAAGTCTCCACATACGTCACTACATAAGTTCCTACATAAGTCTCTACATATGACCCTACATAATTCTCTAAATATGACTCTACATAAGTCCCTACATGTCCCTATATAAGTCACTACATAAATCCCTATATAAGTCTCCACATACGTCACTACATAAGTTCCTACAATAAGTCTCTACATATGACCCTACAAAGTCTCTACATAAGTACCTACATAAGTCTCTACATAATCTGATATCGGGACATTTTGTGACTTTAAAAACTTGTCAACGTCAGAAAAATTAAATGTTGGTTATAAATTTAAACTCATTATATCTTAGATTAGACGAAAATGTAGAAAAAATAATCGAGAATTAATTGAATTTATCGAGCTAAGTATTAATCAAGTATTTAAATATCAATAACACAAAGCGACCGGAAGCCCATTATGATCTTTTCACAAAGACAGCAGACGCGCAGGAATACATGTGAGAAAAGGTCCATTAGCTTTGTATCTATGTGTACATTTCCTGTGTGAAGTTACACTTATGTATGTATGCGTGTATTTGCCGGTGTGAGGTGTTGACAAAGTAATGCGAGTTCCACAGACTGCCACACGATTTATTTACACATAAATATATGTATGGCCTTGTATGAGATAAAAAAAAAACATGGCGAAAAACATGAGAAGTGTATCAAGTTGAATATGAAAATAGATAGGGTTTTCAGTGGGGGGGGGGGGTATTAAATACGGAGAGAGAAATAAAAAGCGGAACATAACGTGTCATTCAAATTAAAACCACCAGAGCTTGAATCAAACTTTCTACTGGAATATGAAATATGGTCTATAACAGAGGACATGAGGGAGGGCAGTGGACCCACAGAGGACATAAGGGAGGGCAGTGGACCCACAGAGGACATGAGGGAGGGCAGTGGACCCACAGAGGACATGAGGGAGGGCAATGGACCGACAGAGGACATGAGGGAGGGCAGTGGACCCACAGAGGACATAAGGGAGGGCAGTGGACCCACAGAGGACATGAGGGAGGGCAGTGGACCCACAGAGGACATGAGGGAGGGCAATGGACCGACAGAGGACATAAGGGAGGGCAGTGGACCCACAGAGGACATAAGGGAGGGCAGTGGACCGACAGAGGACATAAGGGAGGGCGGTGGACCCACAGAGGACATAAGGGAGGGCCAATGGTCAAATGTCCAGCAAATGTGTTTAGACCTACTGGGAGTATTAAATGCCTGAACACGACTAGACGGCAATGCTGTATACCACAAAGTGGGACTGTTCTATAATACTGTAACGCCGCTGTTCTCATCTGGTGGTACGCCTACCCCCAAAGGGCACACGGCAAAACCTTACGCAGCGACATATACTTTTCATTGAAAACAACAAATGGCTATAGATTAACTTGATTGTGAGGGGTACCAGCGGACCTACTTTCCCACCCTTCAGGCTACAGTCACCCAACAAAGGGGTGAGAACAGCTGCAATAAAGGGACGGGTTCTATAATACCACGACTGAATGTCTGTGTATAACTATAATGACACGTTTTATAAAAACTATCAAAGTGCAGTGTTATATAATACTACATACGTAATAATAACAGGTAACATAACCCTATCACGTATTGCCAGATAACAATAGGTTATGCAGTGAGTACTACTACACCGCAGTGGCTCTTAAAACTTGTGCGATCACGCGATCCGCTAAGAAACCTGGTCTTTGTATATTTTTTTAATGGCGACCTACCTACATGTCGAGAAACAACAAGGGGTAAAGGAAAATATTTTCTAAAAAAAATAGCAGCGTATACTCTCGATGGAGTCACCATCAAAATTTGTTGTGAACCCCCCCCCCACCCCACATCACATCAGCCCGCGACTCACACTGCGAGAACCGCCGCTGTACTGAAATGCCCAATGCCCAGAATTGATTTCTGAAAGAATTTGTTTGTTTCTCCTGAGGGGGGGGGCGAAAATTGTATTAGCCAGTTTGTTGACAAACCAAACAGGAGAAACAAAGAACTGATTCATTTAAAACGCATTAAACAGGAAGGGCTGGGGGAAAAAAAAGAAATATGCAGGAACCGAGATCCACGCTAATGCTAAAAAATATTGTTCGGCAAATAATGTTATAACACGTGTTGATGTAAGGGCGGACAACTATATGAGTTCCCTTTAATTCACACATATAAATATTATGAGAATGTGATGATGAGAGGGGAGGAATAATTAATCCTAAATCGGAATGAAAAAAATGGAAATAATAGATACAAATAAATAATTTTTGCCAACACCATTCATTTTAATTTGACCTATTCACATCACGCGCGACGAATTTCATTCAAGTGTGTTTTTTTTTTTGGCGCTTTGATAAAACCGTATCATACCTCCGTGATATAGGCCCACATATTGGACAAAGACTGACACACAGAGCAAATAAAAGGAAATGACATATATATATATATATATATATATATATATATATATATATATATATATATATATACATACATATAGTGTTAGGAAGTATACTGTCCACCTGATGTTTGGGAATTATTCGTGGCGACATACACAGCGAGGAATCTCTCTCCATCTCAAAGTCCCCGCGCCGCTTGCAGGGCTGCGTGTGCGAGGGCGGAGCTAGCGGCGGTTCTTGATCCAGCAGATGAGGCTTGGCCCAGTCGTCCTCGTCGCTCCATGCCTCCGAGCCCCTCTGCGCCCGGTCCTCGTCCAGCTTCAGTATCCAGAGCAGGGCGCAGAGGCGCACCATGGCCCGCTCGTGGCGCGACTGGAGGTACATGTCCAGCGGGTTGACCTCCAGGTGGTTGTACAGGCTGAGGGAGGCGCTCAGGGTGTACTCGGTGTCGCTGGTGGTCGTGGCCGACAGCGAGTTGTCGAAGTCCCCCGCGCGGGAGACCGCGGAGTCGTTCTCGTTCTCGGCCGCAGAGGACGAGACGCGCCTCGAGTCGTAGGCGTGGCTGGAGTCGTCGCAATCGAAGGAGGAGGAGCCGTAGTGGACCCCAGAGCTGGAGCCGTCCGTCCCGTAGTTCACGGACCCGTCCTGATATCGATGCTGCTGCTGCTGCTGGGGGGCCGCACCCTGACCGCGCTTGCGTTTCTTCGGATGCCAGCGCTGGAACCGGAACCTGTCCTTGGGCTTCTCCTTCGCCACCTTGGTGTTGATGGTCAGCGGGTTGAATTGGTCGTGGCAGCCGCCTCCGCTGCCGGACTGGTCGGCGCACTGCTGCAGGCCCGGCTGCGATTTTTTCCGGCGCGAGAAGAACGCGTGTGGGGAGAACTTCCATGGCCGAAGCACCATGACACTGGTATCATTGGTGACCCGAACAGCCTCCGTCTTGTCAGCGTGACCACGCCCAGTGACCGGAAACGGTTAGCTCCAACGTCAGGAAGGAGGGGGCGGGAGCCGGGAACAGCCCTTCTTGCAAATCAAGTTATGTAAACGAACCAATATTCATTCTCGTCCAAATTTCCCCAGTAAGGGAAGGAAATCCCCGAGGTCTGGATTGTTTTAAACTCAGATTAAACCAAGTTCTGGATAGTTTGAAAAAGTCAATTAATGCAAGGTCTGGTTATCTTAAAAGTCAGATTTCTTTGCCAAATGGAACAAACAACAGCCAAAAAGTTACCACTTTCCATACAAAAGTCGTTTCAGACAGATCAAGCGGTTGAAAGTTTCACAGAGGGAATATACTAAAACAAGGGGGGAAAAATAATATTTTACTGTTCATCTAAGTAATAACATTTAATAAGGGTATGGGTGAACCCTATGCTCATATTTATCTAGCAAGCACAGCGAAGTTCAAAATACTGTCTGAAGAAACACAGACAAAATGAGTCACAGAAAAGCACACTTTGGCAAGAACAAACGGAAATCTTTCGGGAATTCCATCGCGAGATATAAATAACATCCTAGTAAGATAAAACAACCCGTAGCGTCTCCTCGCTTGGAGAGTACACACATTCGACAGGAGAAATTAATCTTATGTTTAAACCAATAGGGAACTGAAGCATACACGAGGATCAAAATAACTGACAACATAAAAAAAAAAGATGGCAGATTGTTACACAAGGGGTCAGTCGCAGCATCCCCAATGTTTTCACGTGCGTATATTTTATTTTGTTTTCGATATAAAAGAGTTTTGGACGAAATTGTTGCAGGATGTTTTTTTTGTTTCAGATTCCATCGCCTGAGATCTACATTTAAATGAATTTTAAAACAAAACGGGAAGTTACAGAAATAAATATAAAAGTTGAAACTTTACAGATGAATGCAATTTCTTGTCAAGAGAGAGGGATTAACAAGGGGACGCAATCTATGTCACAACAATACACCAACACATAGATTGTCAACAAAATATATTGAGATTGTCATTCCATGCGGCTGGTAAATTTAACAATCCCGACGGGGGCGGGCGGTGCGGGGGGGGGGGGACTTCTTAACACTAAAAAGGTTGGGGAGGGGGGTGGAGCATAGGGACGAGTCAAGAGTGTAATCAGTGGATGAAAACAAAACAAACAATAACAACAAACGAAGCTAAGAACTGTGATTATTGTTTGAGGTAGAGGTTAGAAAACATGTTATTGTTTACAAGTAAAAAAACTATTGTTGAAAGAACCACCGGTCACTGTCACCCACAATAAGACCCCCCCACGCCCCCCCGTTCCTCTCCTACAAGCGCGTTTTCAAACACATTTTATTGTACACAATCTTTCCTGTGAAGTTATTAAAAAACATTTATTACTCGGTGATCTGTCCGAAAACATGGAAATGTCAACACTTTCTTAATCAATATTGGACGAGACGATTTGTGTGTGTGTGTGCGCGCGTGACATATTATCACGAATTGTCGCATACTGTTTTGTGCCATCTGGTTTTCGGTCATTAATTACAAATTTTTCTGTCATCAGTTTGAGCGAACCCCGGAAGTGTCTACGTGTGCCGGGAACCCAAAAAAAAAAATGATGAACGGATTCTTGTTCGGAAAGCTGGCTCGTCCATCTGGTAAACAAGAATTGATAATATTACCACTGGCTGGCAGAATCAATCGACTGACCACTGGCTGGCAGAATCAATCGACTGACCACTGGCTGGCAGAATCAATCGACTGACCACTGACTGGCAGAATCAATCGACTGAACACTGGCTGGCAGAATCAATCGACTGACCACTGGCTGGCAGAATCAATCGACTGACCACTGGCTGGCAGAATCAATCGACTGACCACTGGCTGGCAGAATCAATCGACTGACCACTGGCTGGCAGAATCAATCGACTGACCACTGACTGGCAGAATCAATCGACTGACCACTGGCTGGCAGAATCAATCGACTAACCACTGGCTGGCAGAATCAATCGACTGACCACTGACTGGCAGAATCAATCGACTGACCACTGGCTGGCAGAATCAATCGACTGACCACTGGCTGGCAGAATCAATCGACCGACCAATGGGTGGTACAGTGTGGTGTGAATGAAAAGTGGTACAGCGTTGCATCAGACCATTGGCGCATAACGCCGTCTGACCACCGGGTGTGCCATGTGGAAAATGACCCATTGGTGCGTGATGCCAAATGATGAGACCATGCCTATGGTGGCACTATGAAGAAATTGACCACGGTCTTCAAAAATAATGACCAATGGGTGCGCTGTGATAGAATGGCCACTGAGCGTACTATAATAAGAACGACCAGTGGGTGCACTGTGATAAAATGACCACCGGGTCAATGTGATAAGAATGACCAGTGGGTGCACGTGACAACAATGACCAATCTGATGAGAATAACAATAAGGTGCACAATGAAGAGATTAGCCAACTAGTGCACAATTACAAATGATGGAACTGCACCGACCACTCGGGAAAGAATGACCACTGTTTGAACCGCGTTAATAGTGACCATTGCTTGTCAAAGAACAAAACAACAAGAGCTATCACTGTTTACAAAGCTATAAGAATGACCACTGGGACCACAATACAGACATTAACCATTCGAGGACGAGTTTCTTTAATTTCGATTCATTTATCAGACTTTCAATTAAACGGACTGCAATGTAAATTGCACTAATTACAAATTTAAAATGAAAATATTAATTGACTAGGATAATTAGCGGATTAAAAAACGATTTTTTAATACACTGTGTGCCTTGGGCAGGGTGGTACGGATGAGGGGGTGCGGGGTATAGAACAAGGCTGGAAGAATTAAAGACAAAAAAAAAAACAAAATTGTAGAGGACAAAAAAAAAAGACTTCAAATCGAATTCCTCCTCAGATAACCCTTGATTCAATGTAGCGAGAGGACAGAGACACCAACTACGTCCCCCCCCCCCTTGCCGGAATGTTGGGAGAAGAAACTACAGCAAATTTGTTTGGTCTATCAACCGGAAGTGACGATTGATCGGTAAGTGAGTAATGAGATGGCATCTTGGGATTGGAAAACACAAGTCTTGGGTTGTTTTTTTTGTGTGTGTTGTTTGGTTCATTCGTTTCTCTCCCTTGTCGGTGCTGAGAGGGGTCAGAGAGGGGGGGGGAGGGGTGTATTGGAAACGCTGACAAGCCCAGCTAACACGACCACACACACACGCGCGCATATTTACACTAAAACTCGTACACACACGCACACATACATAATGATACGTAATCATGCTCCTTGTTTCACTTGCAGCATCACACACAATACACATTCCAGGGGAGAGAAGTTTATACCGAAAGTTCACAAATTGTCATCTGGAGTTATTTCTCAGCAGGGGTCCTCACAAATTGACATCAAAAAGCGAGGCGGCGAAGTGAAAACATTTTTTTGTGTGTTAAAAAGATGAAACAGGATGATGATGGGCTTTTAAAAAATTAAACGAAAATGAACCAGTGGCGCAACTTAAGCGGCGCCCGTGGGGGCGTTAGGGTTAGGGATGATGTTGGGCTTTTAAAAAAAATAAAACAAAAATGAACCAGTGGCGTAACTTGAGCGGCACCCGGGGAGGAGTCAGTGAAGTAACTAGCGTTAGTGGCGCACTAAGGCGAAGTTTAATAAATGCCGCCCTATACTCACACTAAAGTGTTGGAAATGCCGCCCCCATACTGGTGCCAAAGAAAGTGAGGTCCGGGGTGGACCGCCTCCCCCCCCCCTACTTGTTACGCCACAGGGAGGAGTCGAAAAGTTCCGTACCCTTTACCGTGCACAAACGGGTCTAAACTTTAGGAGCGAAAATGTATCAAGGGGAAAAACAAAACAAAACAAAACAGCGTCATACTGAAACGCAGCTGATAATGATGACGTCATCTTACATATTTAAGACAGGAATTTATAAAGGAAAAAAAAATAAATAAATTAAATAAACAGACAAACCAAAACCAAACAGCTCACATGACAGAATATCATCTGTGAGAGGGCGATCAGTACCGGGATGGGTATGAGCCCTGAAGTTAATGCCGCCCCTGGTTAAGGACACAGAAATGTCACCCGAGGCGCGACCCCCTCCGCCCCTGACCTATACACGCCAATGGTATATAAACAACGAGGCGACAAGCAGCGTGAGACAGACCTAAATCAACATGGTGAAATATGTTTGGGGCACAGACTAACTTATTTCTCAAATTTATCGACCAACTTCGCCTCATCTTGGTTCCCCCCCCCCTACCACACATCCTCCCCACCTTCTCCCATCAGGGGCCTTTCATAGCCAAATAAACTGGCACGATAAAAAAAAAATTAATGCGTAAATTCGTCCATTAGGATTACAAATAATGTCTCCTGAGTATGGCGGTCCTGAGTGGTCGGAGGGTAAGGAGGAGGGGGAGGCGAGGTAATGGAATAATGACCTCATGGGCGGGGATGACCATCGGTGAATTAGGGGTAAGTGGATAACGTTAGAATATTTTTTAGTTTTGTAGAGTGTGTTAGAGTCGTGGATAATGCAGTTGGATATGTTGTGGATATGGATTGAAGTCACTTGAGGCGGACATGTTCCTTGAACGGCAAGGTTGTAAACGTTAAGTGGGTTCGATTATCCGAAACCCCTGTTGTGCCTGATTAGTAAATGCATCCCCGAATATGGTAAAGTACATGCTGTGTCTAAAGAACACTGCAAAAACAAACAAACAAATTACAACAACCACAATAAACATACAAAAATACCTTCATTTTTTTTTAAAGTAATCAAATTCTCAATTTTATTTTTATCCAGGGGGTCATTCTCTACAATCATAACTTTCCCAAGTCACTACGCTTAAATGAAGCAGTGTAGCGCCAAAATAGTACATGCACTCACAATTCCACACATACAACGAGCTACGATCAAAGTGGCAGAGGACTAAATGGCGCTTTGAATGTAAGCCCAAACTGTTTACTGTAGGGTACGGGTTCAAATCCCCCGTGGGTTCAGTCAACTACATAGTCTCCTGTGGTGCCTCTTAAGCTATTGCACACTCGACTGTGATAGTGATGAAAGTGGGTACATTTCGGAAAAAAATCAACCCGACCCTATAAGTGGTTTACAACGCCAAGAGATCAAACGTAATGGGACATTGATATTAGAATCTGAAGCACCACAAGAGTCAAGACTAATTGGCGAAATAAGTGGATTTTGTCATTAGGTTTTGAACCCGCGAATCAGCGCAACGTCGGCCTGGCCCACTTCCACCCCGACCAGTAAAAAGTCAAAAGTGAAAGAAAGAAAGCGTTGACGCGGACCACCTTGACCTAATTGTCCCTCAACTGGCCCCCTCGACCACCACTGACAACGCCGACACGCGCAGGCGACCAGCGAAAAGAGGACGACACCCAGCGGTAACTTCCGGCACCGAGGATAGTACAACGTCACGCTGTTGCTAGGATACCGATCAGCTCCAAAGAGTCTTCCTTTGATTTCACACTGAGATCGCCACACGCTCAAACAAACACACGGACACAAGCGCGCGTGGAAAGGGTCAAACGTATAGACACACATACATACAGACACAAGTCTCCATGGACAAGACAAACAGACAGACACACAAACAAAAGTTTCTTCAGGAACTAGGTGACATGAATTATTAACCTGTCGCCACGGACGCGAATAGAGTCTGGGTTTTCTCCCCTTTAACCCCCAAACTCCTGATTCTCATTCCTAATTCTGTCCCCTTTCACTTCCTCTGCAATCTCGTTAGTCGCGAGTTTTCGGTCCCGGGGTTCATTTTCTTTGTACTGACCCATGGTCATTCATGCCCTGGTTAGAAATCCATCTTGATTTTTTTTTGTTCAGGGGCGCGGACAGTTTCAAAGAGAAATGGATGATCTCCCCCCCCCCACCCCAACAGAAGGCTTCGTTACAAGGTCAAGTTAAAAAATTACATAACGCCTGAGGGTCTGTGTGGGTAAAAGAAGGAAACATTTTCTGTATTTTTTTTTTAAAATTCGTTTCACATGACGGGGGTGTCGGTGTCATTTATTCAACGGAGATTTAAAAATTTAAAAAAATACCGAAAAATTAAACAAAACTTCTTCATGTACTTATAAAGGCAAGAGGGGGAAGGGGGATTGGGTTGTGATTACGACTATTTGTGTGTGTAATAATCAAATTAGGCTATAGAATTTATAGTTGGCACAGAGATGGTTTGAATTATCTGGCCACTTAGCTTAGCGGAAGAGATTTTATTTTAGTTAGAGCAGACGAGAATAATTAGACGATAAGCAGACGATATATTTCTTCAGACATGATACAGTAGATTTTATATTCTTGACTGGATTGACGTAACTTGGTTTTCACATCAATTATCATTGAATCATGTATGTGATATAGAAGAATAAATAATATATATATTTATCTGCTCAGTGCTTTATATCTATTCTCTACATGTGTTACGTCTGTGGACATTTAATTACAAATTATATATATATACACCCAAGTCAAGTAGTCAACAAGAATAACTCCGAAGAGACCATACTACCTTTTATACAAGCTCCTTAGAAATATAATATACATACAACTGAAATACTAATCTACAAAACAACCCATGACATGAATGGCGGCGGCAGTGGTAGTTCCATAAAGAACATTATATATGAATGGTATGCATGTGACAATATGCATTGAAGCACTGAAAGATTTACAAGTTCTACATGTTCCTGATTTTTACATCTGTGTTCCACCAATATACAGTACTTTACTGTAATATATACAACTATACTTGTTGGACTTCATATTTTACTACTGTTGAAACATCGCTACAGTGAAACATCGCTAGTCATAAGAACATTTACATCTGTTCATATTACTCTATCCTTGTGTGGGTGAAAAAGAAGGTGAGCCGAAAATTTAGCAGACCTTACCGAATTGTAAGCCTAGCGTACCGTAACCGTACCAGGAGAGCTATGAAATGACTACACTCTGACCTTACCATTTACATCTACCAGAGAAGTGAGTCTACACCTTCCGAA
Organism: Bulinus truncatus; assembly: GCA_021962125.1. Lineage (NCBI taxonomy): Eukaryota > Metazoa > Mollusca > Gastropoda > Planorbidae > Bulinus > Bulinus truncatus. The sequence continues at coordinate 3,193,965 of JAGDYQ010000030.1, read as the reverse complement.
ACCATACTTTTACAGCACTCTACACCTGAGATCCGAAGTCCGAAGTAACAAGAAAGGTATTTTACGGTGATTTCACGTTGTTTAATCATAATTGTTGTCTTATTTGCAAACTGTGTCAATTTTATTATATTAGTATGTAATGTTTAGAAACAATTTTTTTTTTACATCCTTAGTATATAGTTAAATATCTTTTTGAAAAGTTCTAATTGCAAAATTAGTTAAATTAAAATAAATATATATTGTTTTCATCTAGATATTTTACTTAAAAATATTTGTTTAGAAGTAATTGTTTTATTCGTATCTTAAATTTTTTTTTTACAAGTAATCTGGTAAAGTTGTGTATTTGTTTTCGCTCGTCTAACTCTAAATTTAATTAAATAATTTTAACTTAGTCTGTAAAATTTTTTTTACATTTTTTTAGTGATAGCATATTAATCTTAGAAATATTTTATTTATTGTATGTTTTCATTTGTCACTTATTATTAGAACTATTTTTACATTGGTAATTTAATTTTATTTTGACATAGAATTGCATATAGACTCAAGAATATTGAATACTGAAATATACTATATGTACATATATACAATAAAAAACCAATACAGCATAAATAAATTAAAATTAAGAAATCAATTATATAAATAATTTGATAAAGAAAAATTAAATAAATTTTAAAATGGCTGAGCAACCAGGATCATTTGAATTCTATATTAATCAGGGCAAATATGCAGGTCTTACAGGTGATAAATTAGTAAAATTTGCTAATGATAATATGGATAAAGATAGGGAAGATAGAAGAGAAACAGAAAAAATTAGAATAGAAGAAGAAAAAAATAAAAGAGATGCAGAAATACAGGCTGCAAAAATTAAAAAAGATGCAGAAATACAAGAAGACAAAATAAAACAAGAAATAGCATTACAAAGAGAAAAAATACAGATGGAAATTGAAAGAGACTTACAACTTAAAAGATTAGAACTAGAAATGAGAGGCAGCAATCCAATAAAACTAGAAAATGAAAAATCATATAAACATAGAATAAAAATACAACCTTTTTCTGGTAAATCTGGTGAGATAGACCAATTTTTCCATAATATGGAAACTCAATTTAAATTAAACAACATAGACAAATCCGAATGGAAAAACTATTTATACCAATCAGTTACAGAGGATGCACTAAAAGCCCTAAACAACATTAGAGATAGCGACACATCAGATTACAGTGAAATAAAGAAACAACTATTAGATCATTTCAACAAAACAGAAGACTACTATAGAAATTTATTTCATAACAGTACATTAGGTTCCAATGAACATCCTCAGGCATATATTAATAATTTAGAGGCCCATTTGAACAATTGGATAAGGATGTCTGGGATAGACGAAAATAGTGTGATTGAAATAAAAGAGCTACTTCTGGTGGACAAAGTACTTACACTTTGTACATCAGAACTATTCACATTCATAAAACAAAGAAAAGTTCATAAGAAGATAGAGTTAATTTCTGCCATGTCAGATTTTAGGGATAGTCATGTAAACACTCCAATGTTCAGTTCAACACAAAATAAATTTAATCTCATGAAAAATAGTGTTACCAGGAAAAGATTTAGTAGCTTACCTCCTAGGTTTAACAATCCATGTCAAATTTGTCACAAGATAGGACACGACAAGCATACTTGTTGGTTTAGGAAACAGCATACAGACAATTATCAAAACAGAAACAGACAGTATTACAACTATGGAGATAGAAAGAAATATTTTAATAAAAGACAACATAAATATAACAATAAGAGACAATCACCAAACACTAGTCCCATTAGAAAACAAGAAAATAGGGGTAGATCAAGTCAAAGACACTCTTTTAACAACATACATACCAGTAACATGATGGAGGGCAAGGGAGAATTAATTTTTTATCCTTGTTATGTAGATGGTAGGAAAGTAATGTGCTTGAGAGACAGTGGCTGTACATGTATTATTCTGGATTCAAAATTAGTAAAGGAAGAACAAATATTACAGGGCATAGAAGAAATAAGAATGGGAAATGGAGAAATAGTGAAATGTAAAACAGCAAAAATTTATATTGAAACACCATGGATTAGTGGGGAAATAAAAGCACTTTTAATGGATTCACCAATAACCTCATTAATAATAGGAAATGTGGAAAATATACAAGACAATTCCAAAGAAATTTATATGAAATGGTTAGAAAATAGAGAATTAGAAACAATTATAGAGGAACCCTTAGAGACAGATACAGATAAAAACATATGTACACTATTCAAAAGCATACAAAATTGGAATGGTACCGAGAACATTGTACATTTTTTAGAGAGAGTAGACACAGTAGCCACACAGAACAATGTTAAAGAAGAAGATAAAATAACAGTTCTCATAGACAAATTACATAACCACCATTTGGCAAAATCACTAGCAGAAAACAACCAAGACAATTATACAGTATTAAAAACTAAACTAATAAATAAATTAAATTATGACAATAATTCAGTTGAAGTTGTAAAAGAAAATACTATAAAGAATACAAATACAGTAAATAAATCTGATCATGAATGCATTGATTGCAGTAGAAAATGCAGATCATTAAGGAGATTAAATAAACACATAAAACAAAAACATAATTACAACCTAACTAAAAAATTAAATGCAATGACTAAAGCACAAGCTAATAAAGAAAACAGTACAAAACAATACCCTGAATCTAGTAGACAAAACAACATTTTGGATATTGATAGGGATAAACTTAAAACATTACAAGAACAGGATGAAAGTTTAAAAATTTATTTCAATAGAGAGGAAAATGAAGATAAAAACATAATATATAAGGTAGAAAATGACATTTTAATAAGAAAATACACTAGTCATAACAGGTCATTTAAACAAATAATGATTCCTACAGTTTTAAGAAATAACATACTAAAAGCAGCTCATGATTGCTACTTAGCAGGTCATTTGGGTGTTAAGAAAACACTGGATAGAATTAGAAGATATTGTTACTGGCCAGGTGTCATAGGAGATGTAAAAAGATTTGTTAAGGCATGTAAGAAATGTCAACAATATAATCACATAGGACCAAAACACAGAGCTCCCATACAAGAAAGTGATACAACAAACATTCCTTTTTATAAAATTGCCATAGACATAATTGGACCTATTTCAGTAATGTCCAATAGAAGACATAGATATATTTTAACAATGATAGACTTAGCAACACGCTGGGTTGAGGCAATTCCATTAGTAGATATAACTGCAGAAACAATTTGCAAAGCATTATTGTCTATTTTTACAACTTTTGGTTTTCCTAACACAATATTATCAGACAATGGTACTCAATTTAAATCACATCTTACTCAGGCATTTACTCATATGCTTAACATTACACAGGTATTTACAGCTAGATACAGACCTCAATCAAATGGTTCCATAGAGAGGGCAAATCAAACCATAAAGACCATGTTAAGGAAAATAATTAGTGATCATGGACAGGATTGGGACACATTTTTACCTTTAATTTTATTCGCGTATAGAGAAATACCTCATGAAACAACAGGTTTTACACCATTTGAACTCATGTTCGGTTCAAATCCTAGAGGACCATTACAGTTATTCAGTGAAAATATAATTAATACAGATAAGGAACATATTAGTCCATTTGAATTGGTAGACAAAACTAGAAATAACATACTGTATTCAAACAAATATGCAGAAGAAAATCTCATAAAGAAAAATAAATACCATAGGGATCTTAAAAACAAAAACAGGTACATAAGGGAATTTAAAGTTGGAGATCTAGTTTTTGTATTGATACCCAAAGATAATGAAATTGGATGGAGAGGTCCATATAAAATAATAAACAAAATAGGAAATGTGGACTATTCAGTAGAAATAAATGGAGAGGGTAGAACATTTCATATTGACAGATTGAGAGATATTTTAGATCCTCCTACAGAATTAGAAATCATTGTACAACAGATTCAATCTTTAAATTGTTTAATCGGAGAAGACAACACTTATAGTTTAGAAAACAATATTAATGACACTGATCAGATTCCAGTAATAAGTTTAGATCAACAGGATGACATGAATAAAATTAATTTTGCAACAGACATACCTGAAGATATCAAGAAACAGCTTATAGAAACGTTAAATTCTTTTCAAAATGTAATTTCTAACAAACCAGGAAAGACAAACATAATTAAACATTCAATCAAATTAAAAACTGAAGAACCAATTAAACCTAAATACTATGACATTCCATTTAAATACAGAAATGAAGTTCAAAAAGAAATAGAACAATTACTAAATAGTGGATTAATAAGAGAATCAGATTCCAGCTATTGTTTTCCAATAGTGGTAGTAAAGAAAAATAATGGCAAAATTCGTTTATGTTGTGATTACAGAAGCTTAAATTCTATTACAGTAATAGATAAACAACCTTTACCAAACATAGAAGACTTAGTTCAGGAAATGTCAAATGCCAATATTTTCACACACCTAGATTTAACTAGAGGCTTTTGGCAGATAGAAGTTCAGGAAGATTCTAAACAATATACAGCATTTAAAACTCATGAAGGATTTTATGAGTGGAATGTTATGCCTTTTGGTCTGGTGAACAGCACTGCAACATTCACTAAGATGATGAATAAGTTATTAAGAAACATTGAAAACATTAAATACTATGTGGATGACATATGTATTTACACTAAAAACTGGTCAGACCATATAAACAGTTTAAATAAATTACTAGAAATTCTTCAAATTAATAACTTAACAGTTTCACCTGAGAAAATAAAAATAGGTTTTAAAAACATAGATTTTCTAGGATATCATATTGGTCAAGGATTAGTCACACCAACAAACAATATTCTTAAAAGAATTTTTGAGATTCGCATTCCAGAAAAGAAAAAGAAGTTAGATCTATTATAGGATTATGCAATTTTTATAGAAAATTTATTCCTAACTTTGCAAACTTAATTGAACCTTTAGTGAAATTAACTAAGAAAAAGATGCAACAAAAAGTTAAATGGAATTCAGAATGTAACAATGCATTAAAGAAAATAAAACAATGTTTTGAAGAAAAACCAATTTTAAGTTCAATAGATATGACAAAGAAATTTATTGTAGGCACAGATGCTAGTAAGACATCAATCGGTGGGTGTCTATATCAAGAGCAGGATAATATTAATAAACCAATACTGTATTTAAGTAGAAAACTGTCAGACACTGAAAGTAGATATTCAGTAATAGAACTAGAATGTTTAGCTTTAGTTTGGACAATAACTAAATTAAGCAAATACTTGCTAGGCAATGAGTTCACTGTGTTAATAGATCACAAACCTTTAGCTAACCTGAATACCAAAAGCATAAATAATGCCAAATTAACACGCTGGTCTTTGTTATTGCAAGACTACTCATTTAACATAAAATACATTAAAGGGTCAAGTAACCATATCCCAGATATTTTGTCGAGACTCAGTCAGAAATAAGTATATTTTTTTTGTGAGTAAACATATTGAATTGTTTAAACATAGAAAATACTGTATTGGGACAACAAGAATAAATATAATTAATTGAAATAACAAGTATAAATATATGAATATAGGAACAATAATGAAATATAAATTTGATTGGAACAAGTAACAATGAAATATAGTAGAACAATAACGATAATGACTAGAAATATAAGAATATTGGAACTATAAGTAAAAATAATATGGATATTGGAACGATTAATACAAATAAGAGTTGTATTAGAAAATAAATGATTTGTATGTATTGAAAATATAATATAATACATGAATAATGATGATGACATTTAAGCTTGTCAAGTACACTATTGTATTGAGTATATTGACTCAAATATTTTTTTAAATCATGTATATTGAAGAATTCATGTTGATGATTGATGCATAATATATAAAAAAAAAAAAAAGAAATATGCATACTTAATTAAGATGAGAATGAGGAGAGATTGTGTTTAAAATAAAACACATACACTAAACAAGTATAATGTACATGAGAATATGTTGTAAGAATGATTAATTACTCATTCATTTCATTCACATTGATGAAAATATTATTGAAGTTTATGCAAAGATTTTATTATGCAATGATTACTAATGCATATTTTATTGAATTTGTTCATTGTTTGAAGTTAATTGTTCAATTTTTTATAATGATTTTAAAAAGTTAAAATTTTGTTAAATCCAATCAAAGGATTATTGATTATGACATTGATTATTGTCAAGAAGACTTATTAGTCTCAAATATGTAACTTGAACAATTATTGACTAAAGAAGTCAAAGGTATGAAGATTGTAATAATATATGAAATTTATTAAAATGATGTTTAAATATTTTTATATGTCAGAAGACATAATGAATTGTACATGATGATAATATAAAATAATATATCAAGATAAAGTGATATGAAAAGTGCAAAGTTAATATATTCACACTATATAAAAAGATGAGAAAGACATAAGAAAAATGTCTTATATAATTGATGAGCACAAAATAAATATTGTCAAATCACTAAGGAAAGTGTTATTGACAGAAGACAAAAGAAAAGGTCTTCATAATAAATGAGAGAAAAATGACTTGCTAGATAAAGCAAGGTAAATAATAAGTTGAACAAAATATTGTTGCAACAGAAGAAGTTTGTCAAAAGACAACATGAAAAATATATTGTACTGAAATAAAATGCTCTCATACAAAAGAAAAAATGATTATGATGTGAAGAAAAATATGAAAGTGGTGAATATTGAAAATAAATTCATTAAGTGAATATGTACAAAGAAATGACAATTAAGTCATAAGGTGATAGAAAATAATCACTAAAAAAAAAAAAAAGAGAGAAAAGAGGGGAGATAACAATGATAATTAAAAATGCACTTAAAACTTATGAAGAAGTTATGGTACTTGGTATCAACTTGAGTGAATAATCACTTATTATTGTATAAAAATTTTTTTTTTTTTAAAACTGAATTGATAATAATATTTTTGAAAATTGAATAAATTTTTATGTCAATATTATGATATGCTATATGATGCATTTAAAAATTGAAATATGAGATATAGTATTGACAAGAATATTGTTATTAATGGATATTTGGTATCATAACCATTTTGTTTGATATTTTGTATTATAACTAATATGACATTTTGTATATACATTGACATTTTTTATATAGATTACTATTGTAATTTGTATTTTTATTTTGACAAAAGTAAATTTTATTAAGTTAATGACAGTAAGACATAGAGATTGCTAAAAAAACTAAATGTATAACATTTATTTTTTAAAGGGAAGGGGGATGTTGTAATAATCAAATTAGGCTATAGAATTTATAGTTGGCACAGAGATGGTTTGAATTATCTGGCCACTTAGCTTAGCGGAAGAGATTTTATTTTAGTTAGAGCAGACGAGAATAATTAGACGATAAGCAGACGATATATTTCTTCAGACATGATACAGTAGATTTTATATTCTTGACTGGATTGACGTAACTTGGTTTTCACGTCAATTATCATTGAATCATGTATGTGATATAGAAGAATAAATAATATGTATATTTATCTGCTCAGTGCTTTATATCTATTCTCTACATGTGTTACGTCTGTGGACATTTAATTACAAATTATATATATATACACCCAAGTCAAGTAGTCAACAAGAATAACTCCGAAGAGACCATACTACCTTTTATACAAGCTCCTTAGAAATATAATATACATACAACTGAAATACTAATCTACAAAACAACCCATGACAGTGTGTTAACAATAACCTTTTGAGTGATCCATGAGAACGGCCACAGCTAATAACTCAGCGAATCAACACATAACATTTACACTTATCTTTCGCCGAGTGATTTGTCTGAATGAATCTAGAATCATTTTTTCTTTTGTGGGTTATTACTTTCAAGGGGAAAATAGTTTTTCCTTAAAAGGTGCAAACATCAGACAATTCAGTGGACAAACTAAATGGTGCAAACATCGGACAATTCAGTGGACAAACTAAATGGTGCAAACATCGGACAATTCAGTGCAAAAACTAAATGGTGCAAACATCGGACAATTCAGTGCACAAACTAAATGGAGCAAACATCGGACAATTCAGTGCACAAACTAACAGGTGCAATCATCAGACAATCACTGGCCAAACTTTTCTTGTTTTACAATGCCGTCTGTTGAATGAGTATCAGATTTGAATTACAGCCATGTAAATTACTTCTGTCGTTTTTTCACAGAAAATATTGACCAAATAACAACTGAACAAAAAAACAATACAAACTCAATACAAGCTTATAATTAAAAATCGAAATGTTTGGAAAAATGTTTTAGTTCTCAAACAAATACGAAATTCGTTATATTCACACGAGTACACAATTCGATGAAACGAATACCATCACAACGATTACATCGAATCGAATACGTTTTCTATATAACTCTGCCACGTCCATTTTTCAAACGAAGATGAGGTCCCATCATGAGAGGAAAGAGAAGAGAAGAGAAAAAAAAAGGTAATCGATTCCTTCCAGATTGGAATCGGCTGTAACCTGAGAATGTGTGTATCGATTCTAAAATACGTGGTTTATTTATTTTCATTTTTGGAGACACACACGTACGCAGTTTCGAGGATTCGGACTCAAGACACACACACACAAGCGCACACAAAAGTGCACACAGAATGATGTGCGCACTGGGTGATTTAAAAAAAAAAAAACAACAAACAAGAAATTGGGGCTAAAAATGGCGGGGGAAAAAATGTGGCTGTAATTTTCTCCAGAAATTATCTAGAAGATTCGAGAGAGGACGAGAATACAAAAAAAAAATGTGTGTCTGTGTGAGAAAGAGAGAAATGTGGAGAGGGACAGAGAGAGAGAGAGAGAGAGAGGGGGGGGGAGGGACGAGAGTGGGGGAGAGAAAGCGAGAGAAGAGGGAGAGGTGATTAAGAGAGATGAGGAGAGAGCGAGAGAGGAAAGAGAAGGAGAATGAAAGAGGGAGGGAGGGGAGTGAGAGAGAGGGAGAAACATAGATAGAGAGGGAGAAACATAGAGAGAGAAAAGGAGGGATTGAGAGAGAGAGAGAGAGAGAGAGAGAGAAAGGGGTGAGTCGAAGAAAACGGGAGGTATTCAAGTGGACCTTACACTTAAATGAAAGAAATAACATTAAGAAAGACGAAGAATCAAAGTCTTGGTATAGAACAACAAAAAAAGCAAAATCTCTTTTCTGGTAGACAGATGGATAGATAAAACACAGACAGACATTGGCACACTGCTTGACACGTAAAGGATGAGGTGGTGGAGAGGATGGGGGTGGTGGCGGGAGTCACAAAGTGAAAGATACACAAAATCTGATGACGTCATACAGTGACGGATTGAGACGAATTGACGGCAAGTCATCGGGACGAATGCTTCATTCTAGCGATGTGAATCAAGTCTTATCTTGCATTCGTTATGAACAAATAAACAAACTAACAAGGGGTGGGGGGAGAGGGGTCTGAGGTTAAGGGAGGGGTGGGGGGTACGGTACGCAACTTATCTTGTGCGTTCTGCATGACACATTAATACATAGATGTCGCAATAAAAGGGGAGATAACTAGAAAAGCCCGATGATACACACACACACACATATATATATATATATATATATATATATATATATATATATATATATATATATATATATAAAAGAAGAATGAAATTTGAATGATCTCCCTTGGGAATGCCAATCCCCTCTGGGCCATACTGTCTATCAATGCTGCAACTTTTTTCTTCTTACTACAGACTTTTTGGAGAATTTCAATATTTTAAGTCCGAGCTCTGATAGGGCGTGCGTGCGTGCGTGCGTGTGTGTGTGTGTGTGTGCGCGAGGCTCAGGGGGATGAACTTGGAAAAGTCTGACAGATGCGAGTCGGGGCCGACTGCACATAGTTAGGTTGTGCCGAGACTGTGCCGTGGGATAAACAGCGCAGCCGTGCACATTGTAACGAAAACACATAGTTAGGCTGTGCCGAGACTGTGCCGTGAGATAAACAGCGCAGCCGTGCACATTGTAACGAAAACACATAGTTAGTTTGTGCCGAGACTGTGCCGTGAGATAAACAGCGCAGCCGTGCACATTGTAACGAAAACACATAGTTAGGTTGTGTCGAGACTGTGCCGTGAGATAAACAGCGCAGCCGTGCACATTGTAACGAAAACACATAGTTAGGTTGTGTCGAGACTGTGCCGTGAGATAAACAACGCAGCCGTGTACATTGTAACGAAAACAGACAGCCCTGACATGGATAGACATGGACAACGTTTTTGTGAAGTGACCACTGCACGCACTGCAGCACGCACAACGAATGTAATGGCGACAGTCAGCAGCATCCAGGGAGCTACGAATAAACATCATTGGTTACTCTTAAATATCATTAGTTACTCTTAAATATCATAAATTACTCAGAAATATCATAAGTTCATAAAAAAAAATACTCAGATCATGAAGTCACACACGCGGAAATACGCCAATGAGGCGGGGGGAAGAAACAACAACCACAAAACCAAACAAAACAACAACAACAGCTCGCCAGCGTCAATTCAACAGACCAACCAATTAACATACAAACAGACACACATTTTTTGATACAAATTTTCGCCATCTCACCAATGAAAAAAAAAATAATCCATTATACAAACAAACACAACAACAACAACAACAACAACCGAGTTCCCGGTTTAATCCGTGGATGATAGAAAAACTCAAACAAACAAACCTTAAGACGTTGAAAGGATCCAACATTCTCTCAACAAATTGATAGTTTTTTTTTAAATCAATCTTTCCCCCCCCCCTTCTCTGCCCCTCCCCTCTCTCCGTCTTCCCCCCCCCCTCCCCTCCCCCCTTAATACACGCTTTCATCTCCAGCCTGGCTCTAAATCAATTTCATATTTCTCCCTGGTGCGTTTAACTAGTTTCGCTTTTATGCCCACCACTTTGGACCTCATCGTCGGTCCCTATAAACTTTCCGGGTAATTTCTCCATCGTATAACCTCCAGACCGCCACCCCCCCCCACCCATCACTATCTCCCCGCCGCCCGGCCCCTAAGTCCCCTCACCCTCTCCTCAACATAAATCTATTTCTATCTATCCCGAACCTTAAATCTCCCAGAAATCAAACTGGACTCTTCGTCCATCCGCTGCGCCTCCCCCCACCCGACAACAAAATTATTGGTCCATTTTCTCTATGTCCATCGCGACCCTCCCCCCCCCCCAAGCCTCTGCCAACCCGTGATGTTCCAAGGAGCTGCTCCTGCCCTCTGGTGGTATTAATGACTGCCATTAGGACTTTGGCTTTACCAGGTCAACGGCATTTCAAACTGTGCTATGCTAAGTAAATAGTGGACCAGTGAGAGGAATGGAAGGGGGAGGGGAGGGGGAGAGGAGATAGAGACACTGATGGAGGAGAAGCAAGAGGAGGGGATGATGAAGAAGGGGGAAGGGTGTGGAAGAGGATTGAGGAGGGAGAGAGGAAACAGTGAGTGTAAATAAGTATGACTGTATAAGTATGACTGCATAAGCATGACATAGATAATACTGTACGGTAATTATGTCTGTATATGCACGGTCGGCGGTGACGGCGGAGTTGGCAGGAAAGCAGGGCGAGCAAAGAAAACAACAACAACGACAACAATCATGATTGAAAACTGAGGTTAAATATTTATTAATTCAGCTAATTGTGTTATATAACACTCAAAAAAATCCAATGCAGCAGTTTTCGCCCTTTATATTTCTTATTATTAGCAAATCTAGGAACGATAATTAAGTTCAGGACACCCACATCCAATATATATATATATACGGTTAACTCCCTTGACAGCCAACCCATTCAATAGCTTCAATATATCATCACAACGTGTTGTCGAGGATTATGTGTCGGAATGTCTGAACAAGACAATGATATAAACTATGGTACGAGAAGAAGGCGTGAAGAGATTCAACTGGTTCATTTTTAGTCAAACCAAGAGAAGTCAATGGTTGTACAAAAGGGGGCCCACCCATGAGATAGGTGAATTATGGCTTAAACCAGATGGGGGCCCAAAACAAAAGTTAAATGAATTATGACTTAAACCAGAGGGAACCCACGCAAGATATCGATAAGACCATGTTCATACAGTTAAAAAAGTACAAAGAGACGCAGTATAGTCAAACTAAGATATCAGTTTATTCAGTCAAAATGTTTACAACACCCGAAATATCTACATCGAAATAAATCAAAATATATTTTGAAATTTACCACAAGGCCCGGCTAAAATAAATAAGAAAGTACAAACATGTATTCTCCATATAAATAATAGATGACGCATATTTAAAACCTAACCTTGTCCCCCCCCCGCCCCCTGAAAACAATCTAAAGTAAACTATCCTATTCGGCGTTCGAGATTACGGGACATAAATCGCATCTTTGCGGCAATCTGGCAAGTCAATGATATGAAGTTTCTTTCTTTCCTTATTTATTTGGCTTCTATCTCTTATGGGAGGAGAGAAAAAAAATCTGGCGCATAATTACGCAATAAATCGTTACGTCGTGCGAATAGCCAAGAGAAAAACAATATGGCTGAAGGCTGTCATTTAAAGATACGGAGAGATAGAAAGGGAGGGAGAGACAGAGAGTGGGAGAGGTAGAGAGTGGAAGAGAAAAGAGGCTTAAATGAAAGAAAAGAATAGAGAGAGAGAGAAAGAGAGAGAGAGAGAGAATTGTTGTTTTGAAAAGATTTTCAGCCACTTATCTTCTTATGCTTGTGCGCTTTGTCTACAAACAGCCCAGCAGAAAGAGCCCAAGGGCCTATTAGAACAGAGTTGGAACCGCTAATTGGCCCTGGGATAAAAATCTACGCATCTGAGAATATAAATAACAATAATAAAAAACGTGGAAGGATCAAGTTCTGGTATAACGTATAATGAGCGAAATTTGATGTTCCCAATCAATTATATTCCTCATAGTCGAGTCTCGTGGTAAGTGACCTGCGGGTAGAGGGGCCGCACAGGGTGCCCAACTAGGTAGGGGCGCCCAGAGAGAGAGAGAGAGAGAGAGCGCTGTTGAATGTTTTCGACACTTTTCAAATTGGCAGGAGGGCGCCGAACGAAATAAAATGTAACTCGCACAGGGCGCCACGATGGCTATCTACGGCTCTGATTCGAGAAAATGTTCAAGTACCTATAGCCGTGTGACCAACTCAAGCGGAAGGCGTACCTTAGAGTCGTTACTATGGAAACCAGTCGATCGCCTACTGCCAAATGTACCACCACATTCCAGTTGCTGCATCCTACCAAACCTATATAGTATCATGTCTATATATGTTGTTTGATTTTCAGAATATTTTCAGATTATTTAAAAAATAAAAAAAATTGTTAGATATAAGAGAATTAACGTCCACTCTATAAAGTATTTCTAAAATGTATGGCTGAATATAAATATGTATGTATACTAGAATATGTCTAATCGGATTCCCCCCCCCTCCCGTCCTTTCCTCGTGACGTCATAAGCTTTTGTTATGCTCAGCCGAAGAGTGACAATACGTAGAAATCACAGGGGACAATCTTCGACTAGTAAAGTGCATGATGACAGTCTTTCAGACCTAATCCCTATTCCCCCACCCCTTTTTTCAGAAGCCTCCCTCCCAGGGTGAAAAAGAGTAATCCCCCCCACCCTCTCCTAGTCTTGAGCCGCGCAGTGAATGGGCATTAAACAGTACTCATTAGGTTGGACGGTGGGGGGGGGTAGGGGGGATATATATGGTGGCACTCTCTTCCGAGATAAGGATCGGATTGAGACAAGATGGCCGTCACCAGGGGGAAGGGGTCTAGAGAGAGAGAGAGAGAGAGAGAGAGAGAGAGACAGAGAGAGAGAGAGACAGAGAGAGAGAGACAGAGAGAGAGAGAGAGGGAGGGAGAGAGAGAGACAGAGAGAGAGAGAGACAGAGAGAGAGAGAGAGAGAGAGACAGAGAGAGAGAGACAGAGGAGAGAGAGAGAGAGAGAGAGAGAGAGAGAGAGAGAGGGAGAGAGGGAGAGAGAGAGAGAGAGACAGAGAGAGAGAGAGAGGGAGGGAGAGAGAGAGAGAGAGAGAGAGAGAGAGACAGAGAGAGACAGAGAGAGAGAGAGGGGAGGGAGAGAGAGAGAGAGAGACAGAGGGAGAGAGAGAGAGAGAGAGAGAGAGAGAGAGAGACAGAGAGAGAGGGGGAGGGAGAGAGAGAGAGAGAGAGACAGAGGGAGAGAGAGAGAGAGACGGGGGGGGGGGGGGGGGGGCGGGGGGGAGGGGGGGAGGGAGAGAGAGAGAGAGAGAGAGGGAAAAGGAAGTGGGGGGAAGGGGGGGGCGAGGAATGGGAAAGACAACAGGATTTGTCACCTTGGCACATATAGGTCACCGATGTCCAACGGATTTTTTTTTTTGCGTCTTTGTCGTGGAGGTTGAGAAATTAAGTGACTTTTATCTCCCGATCTGCTAAGTATGAGTGAGTGTGTGTGTGTGTGAGTTGTAGACAGAAAGCTGTGTTAAAATGTCATCCTCCCCATCCCCACCCATCATTACGTATCCGCCCCTATGTCTGATATTGATGGATTCGACTGTTCTCTTTGATGTTAGATCGGACATGGGCAGAGTACGTCCCGCGGGCCAAGTACGTCCCGTTTGGCAGTCAGAGAGGTCCGCGGAGAGGGGGTGAGGTGAGTGAGAGGGGGGATGGAGAGAGAGAGAGGGAGAGGGAGAGAGAAGTAGAGAGAAAGTTTGTAAAAAGTAATGAATGTGCAGCTCCCCCACAGCCGGCTATTCAAAGTAAAATACACTGAAACCTCTGTTCACGAACTGAATCTGTTCGCAAACCGAATGTATAGAAAACAACAACTATGTACATGTGTTGGTTCTTAAAGTAAAAATAACAAACCGAACAAAACAAACAAACAAACAAAACTGTTTCTAGTAACTTCTTAGGTATAACAAAGTGCTACTAGATCCTTGGTTCCACCACTACTGAGATGTAAATTTAAGATTTCTCAATATATATATATATATAAATGAATGCAGCAGTTCTGACCACTTCCATTGCTATCACTGGACTGACATCTAACCCCCCCCCCCGCCCCCACCCCGTTCCTGAGTCCACCCTTCCCTACCAAAACACCTTCATTAATATTACAGCGATCACAAACACACGACACACAAAAATCTATAAACGAGGACATGGCTATGTCTATTCCCATCACGTCCCGCGAGTGTAAATAAGGCACACAGTAAGGCAAGGTTTGTCGTTTTTTTTTTCTTGGAGGGGGGAACAGACGTCCGAGTTCTCCTCCATCATCATGGCTCAGTTGGCTCATCACGGACACACCCTGGCTCTACGTGGGCTCTGGCGGATGTCGACCACGACTGAGCCATTACTACCTGTTCGACTGAACAGTTTCGAAAGTCTATATAAATAATAGCGGTTTGGGTTCTGCGTTAAATCGAAAGTAAAGAATTAATACAACAGTTTTCCAAGTTTAAAATCGTCAAACGTAAACGATAGTAATAAAAATCATGAAAAAATTGGATACGTCCGATACCTAAAAATAACCTAGCCTTCTGATCAAACCCAAGGGAATATAACTCTATGCAAAGGTTTTGCAGGGTACAGCTAGTAGCAGATTAATATTCATGACATCCTGAAGAGTTCTTAACAAAAACAAGCGGATTATAAAAAATTAAATAATTGCAATTCTGACAGAGTTCTGCTGAGATATTTATACAGCGAGTGAAAGTATGGGGATGGGGACATACAAATAGAGGTATCTCGACACATACGAGATTGTTTTGAGATACAAGCACAAGAGGGCGATGTTTCGCTTTGAAATACGAGAATAATTCGATATACCAGTTACAACACTACAAAAGATTACACTGAGGCGCCTTATATTCTATAAACATAAAGTATTTGTGAGTGTATCTGTGTAGATTACACCTCAATGTAATTTTTGTAGTGTCTATAACGCGGAGCAGTGTTGCCAGATTTTATTCTTTTAGCAAAAACCGCCCAAACTCGTTATGAAACCCGCCAAATTTGTAAAACAAAAGAAAATAAATGTCGAAATTTTCAACTTAAAGATATTTTTTCCCCCGTCATGCTGTGTGTTTATATAACAAGCGTTGCTGCCAACAAAAGACACACCACAGATCGCCAAAATATACCAGCGCAGCAAAATCTGAGGAAAAAACCGCCAATATGCCAACACACAGTATATGTAGAGATGTATTTATTTATAGAGTAGTGGAGTTACGTCCCTTGTTTAATCAAGAAGAGATGTCACTACATGACCGGGAGTCACTTCCCTGCGTTATCTGCAGTCATCACATTGACTCACTGCTATGTAGATGGAAACATACTTTTTATGGTAAACCAAGTCTGATGACTTAATAACAAAACTTCAGACCTGATTATGGACGCTGGTCAATATTTAATTCCATGCACAGATAATTTCTTAAATGAAATTACGACAAGGTAAAACAAAAAAAGATCTATGCATGATAGGGGAGATAAAAACAACAACTTAACGAGGTTAGTGTGGACATAAACTAACAAACAGCTGCCAACTATCTGAATATTGTTTTTTTCTTTAAGAACCGGGCGAAGGACGGTTTGGAGATAGCACAAGTGGCAGCAGGCTGGAGTTACTTTTTTTTTGTTTGTTTGTTGAGAAGACGTAATGTTTATTGAGACTGACGTCTGTAAGTGGCTATCCCAAGATGCCTCGTGCCCGACTACTGCCAGTCAAATGTGTATGCTATTTTTTTTTTTTATATAATTGAGTCACAAAAAAAAATGGTTCGTTATGGATCGTGTGTATCTGTGATGGCTACACCACAACGGATACGCTGTGATGGTTACACTGTGATGGCTACACCACAACGGATACGCTGTGATGGCTACACTGTGATGGTTACACTACAATCTCTCTCTCTCTCTCTCTCTATAATGGCAACCAGCTGACTTCAATAATGATATGACATTTTAAACGGGTTTTTAAACCCACACACAACAAGGTTCACATCGTGTGTGCGGGGGAAGGTGGGAGGGGGATGCGGGCACATGGGTGTTCCGCGGCGTTGGGGTGGTGGTGGTCGAAGCAGACGGTAATAAGATTTGTTTGGGCGCCTGTGGGACCGAGGAGGCATCAAGGAAAAAAAAAAGAACTCGGACTATTAGCGGACGGGGGTGGGAGGAGGGGATTGGGGGGGGGTCATCTAACTGGACACACGATGTCAGAAACTTGATAAATCCCAGGGCGAATTTCACAAAAGATGGACAGTCTCCTCCAGACCCATCCCCCACCCCATGACCTAAATTCAGTTACACAACTTCAGATGGAAGTGGAACAACAAAAACAAACGGTCAAGTGCATTACAGAAACGTTGGGGAAGTGACAACTGACAGGGAGGAAAGACAAAGAAAACCCTAAAACTTGGTTTCCTAAAATTTTTGCAGGGACAGACCGATGGGGCCTGGGGGTGGGTGCGTACCCAATGCCCCCTCCAATATAAGGCATTGGCTTACCGCGGGGGGAGAAAAAGTTGTCTGAATCCAAGGTCGCAGTGTGCAGTTGTAAGCAGCTGAAAAGTAGACAACATTATCTCCCTCACACCCTCCTTGAGCCCGGCGGGTTGGAATGAAGGTGACGGGTCCTACTGCGTCATGGGTGGTACTGACCTATGAACTTTGTTAGATTCAACAGTAACGCGCATGATTTGGGGGATTGGGGTGGGGGGGGGGCGGGTAGAGAAACATAGCAAGAATTTTAATTTACTGGTGCGCAATTTTCAGAAGGAAATTTTAATTTTCTAGCGCAGCTTTAATGTATTAAAACCCTTTTTTAACTTCTCTCTCTATCAGTAGGTTGTCGACAACCATTACAACGCCGGGAGTAGAGGAAGAGGGCAAGAAATGAGGATATACATTTGGGTGATTATTACGTATTACATCACGGGGTGTGTGTGAAAGGTATAGATAACGTATAATTGCTAACCGAGTGGTGAATAGTATACGACACCACCACCACCGGGGGTGGGGGGATATGATACGTGGAGTACTCAGGGAGTCAGGGAAAGTCAATATAAACAATAAGATCACTGAAAGGGGGAGGGGGGTGCTGGTGATCCCCCCCCTCACTACCGAGCCGTAAAACAGGAAGTGGGTTACATGATAGAAGGGAATGGAATGACTTTGTACGGACAGCCAGCGAGAGGGTGGAGTGAGTGAGTGTGTGTGTGTGTTGGGTGGAGAGGGGAGGGTGGGAGAGGGACGGACAGGGAGGGTCATTCAGTCAGGAGAGAGAGAGGGCAATATATCATCGGGACTTTGACGAAAGATTATT
This sequence comes from Bulinus truncatus, assembly GCA_021962125.1. Taxonomy (NCBI): domain Eukaryota; kingdom Metazoa; phylum Mollusca; class Gastropoda; family Planorbidae; genus Bulinus; species Bulinus truncatus. Next base: position 3,175,564 of record JAGDYQ010000030.1, on the reverse strand, counting down.
GAGAGGAGAGAGAGAGAGAGAGAGCCGACTGAAACTTTCATTTTCTTGTCGGGCACTATCTATGAAATAACCCCCCCCCCCCACCTCAACACAATCAACGTTGGTACGACAAATGGAAGGGGGGGGGAGATGCTTTTATATCCCGGGACTGACCAGGTCAACAACAGAAGATAGCCAGTCACTAAAGGACCGAGAGGGGGAGGGGGGGAGACACAAGGGGAATCTATTAGGGGACTAAATATTTATGTCATCTCCCAAACATTTCCGCACCCCCCCATTCACGCCCCTGCTGTTTGTTTGTACACACATACTATTGACTAGGGCCTTCAACTGTACCAGGGCTTGTAAATATTGCAATGACTTCAGCCCCAGTTATCCCCCCCCCGACCCCCACAAAGATAAAGAATACCACAACCTAAGAATGGCTTTAGGTAGATACGCAACCAGGCGGCCGATTTGGGCAGATTAAATATGGATAGTATTTGCAATCAGCAGGTTTAAAAGGCGAACTAGATATAATGAATTCGTATATAAAGCTTCAATAAACAGACAGGCAGATGCACGAATAGATCAACAGATAAACAGACTAAAGGATAAATCAACAGACAGACACATGGTTAAATCGAGAGACAGACACATGGATAGATGAATAGAGACTAATGGGTAGATCAATAGACAGACATAAAAATGGATAGTTCAATAGGCAGACAGACACATTTATCGATCAAAAGACTGACCAATGAGTAGATCAATAGACAGACAGACAAATGGACTAGGTCGACAGACAGACGCAGATCAAGTTCGGTTTGAAAAAGGAACATTAGCTAGCTGTAAAAATTACATTTTGTGTGTGTGTGTGTGTGTGTGTGTATGGGGGGTGGATGTGGAACTAGACGCATAATCTCCAAGATAACACGGGGAAGGGCGACGGGAGAAAGAGAGAGAAGGAGAGATCATAAGAGAGACATAAAACGGAGTGTGAAATGACAACGTAGAGAGATAAAACTGACAACGAGGTTCAATACAGTCCAAAACAACAGAGGATAGACAGATAAAGAAAGAAGATAAAACAACAACAACATCAAAACAAGCAATTAAACCTGTTCCATTCTGGACACAGGACGTGTTAGCGCATTTTCTGGTTATGTATCAGTACGCATGTTAGCTTTCAGTAAATATTTGTAAATTTTGGAAATGTTTATAAATTCAATTGTGTAATGCATATATCTGTAAAAAAATATTATAAAGACGTTTCTTTATATTTGAAAAAAAAATATTTTCTCTTAAATCTAACTACAAGTGGTTTGTGGTTACTGAAATAGGACTCATAATTGAAAACATTCGAAATTATAGTCATTTAATCGTCCGAAAACTCCGACAATTGTTGCATAGCTCTGATACTTTCAATTAAACTCAGAACACAAGCTTACTATTTCATTTGATGAGTTTCTTAATAAATCTTGGTGAAACTACGTGCTGCAGTATTTCGCACCAAATGAATGGGTTATTGAACGTACAAGGTGTATATATAATATATGCCCTTAGAAGCCCTGAAGCCCGGCCCTCAGAGGTCCTATCGCGAAATGGACTTTTGATGTACACTTGGCAGGCCAAGACCTACAAAATGATATATACATCATGGGTCTAGGACTTATGGTTGTTGAGATATAGGCGCTCTTTATTAATATAGCTTATATAGCAAAAAACGGTACTAAGCCCCCTTTTACGGCCCTCAGAGGTCAGATCGCGAAATGGAAAAAAGTCATTTCTTGGCAGGCAAAATGATATATACATCATGGGTCTAGGACTTATGGTTGTTGAGATCTAGGGTGATGACGGACGGACAGACAGACAGACAAAACGGAGACAATAGAGCATTTTTTTTTTAGAAAATGCTCTAAAAATGACAGAATTCAAAACACGGGATTAAAGTTTGGTGGTTCTCTCAGACAGGCCAGCTGTCTTGTACACAGACACTATTTTTAGAGACAGAGACATTAGGGCAAAAAAACAAACAAAATAGTAGCCAAGCGAAATGGAAATATTCATAGAGTTTGTTAAAAAAAACAAACAAAATAGTAGCCAAGCAAAATGGAAATATTCATAGAGTTTGTTAAAAAAAACAAACAAAATAGTAGCCAAGCGAAATGGAAATATTCATAGAGTTTGTTAAAAAAAACAAACAAAATAGTAGCCAGGCAAAATGGAAATATTCATAGAGTTTGTTAAAAAAAAAACAAACAAAATAGTAGCCAAGCGAAATGGAAATATTCATAGAGTTTGTTAAAAAAAAACAAACAAACAATAACAACAAATTCTCCACCCAGACAATAATAACAAGAATAATAACTTGGAGTGCTGGATACAGAGACCATTAGAGCGATCAATAACAGCAGGAATATGGAAGATAAACACAAATCAAATGACGTAAGGATATGAAGAAGGTTGGACACAGTTACCAGTTTGTACCCGGATGTATCACCATGTTCTGATACCAAAGAACATTAACTGTGCGAAAATTAAAAAAAAAATTCTCTTAGTCCTACTGGGCCATTGGGGCAGATGAAGTGTAGAATTCACCTGTTTCTTTAACCTCGGCATATGTGGTTAGCACAACGAAATGGAAAAAATCCCATGGTTCTCATCGAGGATAGAACCCATGAATCTCAGGTCGACAGTCTACACCACTCGGCCACCCGTCCCACTATCGAAAATTTAGAGGGAATTTTAAATTTGTGGTGCTCAAGTTTGAAAGGAAATTTTAATAATGCGCAACATTTGAAGAAATTTTCGATTTTCTTGCGCAACTTAAATGTATTAAAACTTTTAAGCGAAAAATGTGTGCATTGATATAATAACGTGGAAACGCGGTGCTGGTCTGTTCTAAACCGGGATTTAAAGAATAGTATCATTTCAAAGGAAACAATTGACGTCATGTTGCAATAGTGGAAACAAATATATATGTACATATTTAGCCAGATACGGATAAAACAGAAAGAGAGAGAGAGAGAGAGAGGGCGCATAAAAAACGTGGGACAAAACGAACACCCCCCCCCCCACCTTCCACGCAAGTTCCCTTCATCAAGAAAATTCAGTTTTTCATTTAGGATCAAAGTTACGAGGTTGTCGCGTCCATTATGGTTTCCAACGACGCTATAACTCTTGGTTTATTGAAGGAGAAAAAAAACAAAACAAAACAATACAATAACAATAACAAACAAACATCAGAAATGTCACATGACAAACTCGCAAACAACAGTATAGCCCAAATAGTTCAGCCATAAATAAATTAATAAACAAAAAAAAAATAAACAACTGGCCAAACAGTAAGTTCACAATTTAGAAAATAAAAATTAAAACAATACAAAAAAAAAAAACTAAACTTGGCCAAAATCTCAGGGAAAAAGAACAAACAAGACGTGGCGGTATTGAATACACTGTGCGATTTCTCGTTATCAAATATCTCCAGGTCATGATTTCCGGCCGATAAGGGAGGATGATTTGAGACATGTTCCTCCAACACACACACACGCAAACACATAAACACACACACACGCAAACACACGAGGCAGCAAACTTCAACAAGCTAGAAAGCCGCACAGGGACAATTGAGCTATTTTTTTTTTTTAATTTGAAATAAAAAAAAATGGCGCGTGAGGGGCCAAGATGGTATTTCTCCGGAATATGAACTGGAACACTTTGAAGTCACGTGGTATGACTTTTAATCAGTCGGGTGAGGGATAGGGGCGCTCTGTGGGTGCTGCCAAAGTGGGGGGGGGGCGTGAATCGTACTTCGCCTAACACGCCCGGCGCATTTTTTTTTACTTTTCACTTGATTCTCCCTCATCCTTACGTGAAAAATAATAAAAACAATTAACAACAACAATTGGTAAAAGTATAGACAAAATTTTACAGGGGCGCTGCTCGGAAAAATAAGGGGGTGTGTGAAAATTACGGAATTTTTCACCACTCAAGAACATTTTATCACTGGAATGGGGCGACGTTTTCAGAACGCGGGGGCCACTTACGCTTGATACGCCACTGTAAACATTCATTTAATAGTGTTCTTTGACATGAAAAGAAAAAAAAAGACCAAAGAGACAATTATTTAGACGGAATTCAATTTTCGTTCTTTGTTACCAGCCAGGGAAAGCCACCGGCGATTTCAATGGCATTGGATATGGCTAAAAAAATAAATTACTCCTTTTATTTTTTAAAAAATATTATTTTGTTAAAACTTGTGTGACCGCGGTAACAGGAGGTGCGTTTCATTTAATTTAAGAATCATTAAATCCCTGTTTAAACCACCAGGAGAAAATGGGGAATTTCCCATTCCAATTTTCTTTTTTTCATTTTATAACATTTATGATCTCTTAAAAAGACAGTCATCGAGTACAAGTTGATTTATGCAGAGCCGTTACAATTAGATTGGGGGGGGGGTCAAGGCCGAGTGAACATAACTGAGAAGCAGAATAATGGCTCAAATGTAACTGGTAAATAAACAAATTAATAAGGAGACGCCAGGCAAAACTGTGACTTACTTCGACACCAGACAGAAGCAGACACACACATAACACAACAAAGGTGCCGGAGGTAGGTGATTGGTAAGCCCGTAGCCTACAGCAGGCACGTCATGCTCACAGCCAAAGTACGGCCGACTCACACCAGCGATTTCAACACAAGATTCACAGCGCTAAGTGGAGTAAAGCTAGAACAACAGAACAAGACAGGTGGACCAAGTTTGATATCAACACAGGCTATCACAACATAATAAGACATGGGGGCCCAAATTTTATATCAACACAGGCTATCACAACATAATAAGACATGGGGGCCCAACTTTTATATCAACACAGGCTATAACAACATAAGAAGGCGGGTGAAAGGGAGGGGGGAGGCTATTTGTCATAACAACACAAGACGCAACTAAAGAAAAACAAGTAACAACAGAACCAGACACTGAGGCCAGTGTTAAAACAGCACAAGATGTCTACCGAGACCGGTGAAGTTCTGGACGCGACCAACCATATTAACTGGCCCCTTGAGGCGGGAAGGGAGGGGGGGTGGGGCTTCCCTCATGTTTATGACCAGTCCGGCAATTAGATTATCCCCCCGGTCAGTAGCCGCGATACAGTCGCTGACCAACTCCGTGGGCTAAAGGCCGGCATCTGGATCTTGGAGAGGATGGGGGGTGGGGATAAAAAAAAAGGGGGGGGGGGAAGAGGTCACACGAAGATGTTTGCCAGGCAACTTCTTCGACTGGCTTCCAGAACAGACTTTCCGATATACACGCGCACACACATCTTGTTTTTAATGAGCCACTGGGAAACGTAATGTCTCTCTCCTGACGCCAGTTTACGACGCGCACAGGACACGTTAAATAAAACATGACACAAACATGTCAGTAAACGATGGACACATTTAAATAAGACATTGGCGTTCAAGTACACACACACACACATATAAATATATATCTATATATATACTAGCTGCACTCTGCAAAACCCGTAGGCTTGATCGGTAGGCTAGGTTATTTTTTGAATTCGGGCAGATCCGATTTTTTCATGATTGTATTTTAAACTGGAATACTGTTGTATTAATTATTTACTTTCCATTTAACTCAGAACCCACACCGCTATTATTTATATAATATTTGTGTGTGTGTGTGTGTAATATTCCAGGTGCCTTAAATAGAGACAGAAGCGCACAAAACTAAGATAGTTATTACACAAATAGAATTACACACGAGTAGAGCGTGTACCATTGGTCATAAGGGGGACACTGTTAATAAATAAAATAAATTATTATATTCAAGCATATGATACACGTCAATTAAGGAATAAAACAAATATGTTGGCTAAACACGTCAACATGACGTTCGGTCAGAAAACATAGGGTTAAAACGTGTATAAAAAGTTATTTTCCCTATGTCTTTCAAGACCATCAACGCTGAGTTGATTTCCTAAAGTTCCCTTAAAAACCATCGGGTCTTATGTAGAGTAGAATTCATCTATTTCTGTAACCATGACACATAAAGGGATTGTATAGTTAGCAGAACGTCCAGCCGCCATTATCCCCCCCCCCCCCCAAGCTAATAATGTCAGGTACCCATTTAAAGCTAAAGGAACTTTAAAAGAGTCTTTTAAACGATTTTCACTTGGACCCTGGATAATTACCCCCCCCCCCCTGGTTCTCACCGAGGATCGAGTCCGGGACTTCCTTTTCCACAGTAGAGAGCTCTACACCGCCCTACACCGCTCTACACCGCTCTACCGCTCGACATAGAAATATAAAACGTCATAGACACACAAGCATTACGGAGTCAACCACATACACACACGCGCGGTACTTCACAACGATTGCACGGGAGGGGAATGTATCCCATAACGCATTAGATGGAAATATTGCTCTCAATCAATGGTCACCCGTTCAACACCCCCCACCCCACCCACGCACAGTGATATGTCCAGTTGTGGCCGTAGAGGAATCAGCTGGACCGATGTTATCGGCATTAATGGACGCTGCCTGTGACTTGATCAACTGCATGGTATGTCAACACAACACGTCGGGCATACAGGATCAGGCGAGGTCAACGACGGAAACCCAAGGCAGTAGATCGCCACCCCCTAGACCCATCTTGCACCGCTTACTTGTGGAGATATTCTGGGTCTATGGAAGGGGGGGGGGGCAGCCCCGAGCCAGGGGGCCGTGTGAGGACTGTATGATTGGTGTGTGAGGTCTGCAATGATAATGTGTGTGAGGTCTGCAATGATAATGTGTGTGAGGTCTGCAATGATAATGTGTGTGAGGTCTGCAATGATAATGTGTGTGAGGTCTGCAATGATAATGTGTGTGAGGTCTGCAATGATAATGTGTGTGAGGTCTGCAATGATAATGTGTGTGAGGTCTGCAATGATAATGTGTGTGAGGTCTGCAATGATAATGTGTGTGAGGTCTGCAATGATAATGTGTGTGAGGTCTGCAATGATAATGTGTGTGAGGTCTGCAATGATAATGTGGTAATGAGGTCTGCAATGATATGTGTGTGAGGTCTGCTGATAATGTGTGTGAGTCTGCAATGATAATGTGTGTGTCTGCAATGATACAGATTCTGGCCCCCTGTAGGTCACCGAGTATGTTCTGCAATGATAATGTGTGTGAGGTCTACAATGATAATGTGTGTGTAGTCCTGCAATTGATAATATTGTGAGGGTCTAGCTTGATACATGTGTGAGATCTGCATTGATTATGTGTGTGAGGTCTGTGTTATAATGTGTGTTGGTCTGCAATGATAATGTGTGTGAGGTCTGCAATGATAATGTGTGTGAGGTCTGCAATGATAATGTGTGTGAGGTCTGCAATGATAATGTGTGTGAGGTCTGTAATGATAATGTGTGTGAGGTCTGTAATGATAATGTGTGTGAGATCTGTAATGATAATGTGTGTGAGGTCTGTAATGATAACGTGTGTGAGATCTGTAATGATAATGTGTGTGAGGTCTGTAATGATAACGTGTGTGAGATCTGTAATGATAATGTGTGTGAGATCTGTAATGATAATGTGTGTGAGGTCTGTAATGATAACGTGTGTGTGAGGTCTGTAATGATAATGTGTGTGAGGTCTGTAATGATAATGTGTGTGAGGTTTGTAATGAAGCTTTTTCAATCCCTAAGCCAACAGCAATACCGATCGGGGTCGCATCTTTCACGGCAATGACACTTACACCCCCACCACCACCACACTCATCTCTCTCCGAGTCACACCCTTACAAGTCCATCCCCGCAGTCTCATATGGCGGACGTTCCCGAGACTGACCCATTTCAATTCAACCACCGGTGGATACCCACACTAAGATCACCTGCTCCCCCCCCCCCACGTCTTCTGCGAGAGCCACACCGTCACTAGCTCCCCCCCCCACCCTCAGTCCTTCCCAACAGAGTATCCGCTCCCCCCTCCGACCCCATTTTTCTTAACCACGGTCCCACCTCTTCCCCAAGTCGTCACAGTGTCATACCGTGTTCTATATTTCACTTCCATCCAGACCATCTACGATTCCTCAAAGAGAAAACGCCACACCGGCCTGTCTCTCAATCCCCCCCCCCCCCTCTAATCATAGAATTCCGATGAAGCCTACATCCAACCGAGTCTGGGACGAGCAAAATTTTTTTCTCTCTTCATTTCACTTTCTAAATCAGAGGAAAAAAAACCCACAGAGAGAATGAAATAGCGACTCTTGTGGGAAAACGAACCGAAACGAAAAAATCCATAGACTTGAAAATAAACTCTCTGGGATTTCCCGAAGGATGGATCTTTTAATCTGGATAATCTGTAATCTCTGCTAATCCTTTTTTATTTTGAAGAAAGGAGAAAAAAATATATCTATCTATTATATTTGTCTGTCTGTCTGTCTGTCTGTCTGTCTGTCTGTCTGTCTATCTATCTATCTATCTATCTATCTATCTATCTATCTATCTATCTATCTATCTATCTATCTATCTATCTATCTATCTATCTATCTATCTATCTATCTATCTATCTATCTATCTATCTATCTATCTATCTATCTATCTATCTATCTATCTATCTGTCTGTCTGTCTGTCTGTCTGTCTGTCTGTCTGTCTGTCTGTCTATCTATCTATCTATCTATCTATCTATCTATCTGTACAGATGCACTAGTACACTTTCACAAAGTAGAACTTGTAATGAAAGAATGATGGATTCCCTTTTTAAAAAAAAAACCCACTGCCATATCAAGTGCTGAGATAAATAACACGTTACCCACTGGTCAGCTATGTCAATATGTCAAACTGGACACTCTAAAATGAGTTGAAACATCGGACTCATCATATTCGCTGTTTCAAAAACAAACTTTCAACAAACACAACAAAGAAAGACAACTCGCTCGCGGTTCGCCTCGAGCTAGCCCGGAGTAGCGCTGTGAAACATTTTAATTTCTGATGAAAAATTTACAGATCAATTTGAAAATGGGCCCGCCAGACAACATACTGGTCTACATTTACTGAAAGAGAGAAAGACGGATATAAAGAGAGAGAGAGGGGGAGAGAGAGAGAAGAGGGGGGGGAGGGGTAGAGGCAGGCCAGACAAAGTGAAGGAGACAGAAAGTGATATAAAATATTTAAACCTCAAAGAAAAGATGTTTTCATCCCATTACAACTCTCCTCCCATCGGCCAGTGGTAAAAAAAATATAAATTCTATGACGTTCCAAATTGAGGCCCAAGGCATTGAAAACATTAAAAGTGGAAAAAATAAAACGAAAACAGCCAATACAGATCGGACATCTATTGTCAGCCCATGCTCAGAACTAATGGCTGGGTATTGGAGGCAACAATAATTGTCTCTTTTGTCTCTACAGATGTTTTTGTTTGTTTACGGGCTGGAAGTCTTGGTTTGGGAGAATATCACGGAAAGTACATACACATTCCATATTCTAAGTAAAATAAAACCAAACACCGGCTAAACAAAAAAAAAACCCAAAAAAAAAAACCCAGAACATTTTGACAATCTTATTCAATGAGTAAAAAAAACCAACAGTGTTTCTTTGATGTGTACAATCGAACTGGGCTCAATGAACACGTGTAATGAAATCAATCACAGATTTCCCTTTCATCGATTTCCACCAACGAAATCAATCAGCGGGCATCGATCAACAGGCCATTGAATCGTTCATCCGGTCCACTGTTACAAACTGTTTACGTGCAGTACAAAAGGTAATACCTAACTGTAACAAAATAATCAAACACACGAACAAACGAACACACA
>JAGDYQ010000030.1:3050388-3165282 GCA_021962125.1 Bulinus truncatus | reverse complement strand
CAGACAATTTTCCAATCACAAAGTCACACACGCGGAAATACGCCAATGAGATCTTGACTCGATCTGAGTAATTTTTGTATGAACTTATGATATTTCTGAGTAATTTATGATACATATATAATTTATGATATTTAAGAGTAACTAATGATATTTAAGAATAACTAATGATATTTAAGAGTAATTTATGATATGTAAGAGTAACTAATGATGTTTATACGTAGCTCCCTGGATGCTGTTGACTGTCGCCATTACATTTGTTGTGCGTGCGTCAGTGCGTGCAGTGGTCACTTCACAAACGTCTATCCATGTCAGGCTGTCTGTTTTCGTTACAATGTGCACGGCTGCGCTGTTTATCTCACGGCATAGTCTCGACACAACCTAACTATGTGCAGTCGGCCCCGATTCGCATCTGTCAGACTTTTCCAAGTTTTCCCTTGAGCCTCGCACACACACACACACACACACACGCACGCACTTCCTATCAGAGCTCGGACTTAAAATAATGAAATTTTCCAAAAGTCTGTAGTAAGAAGAAAAAACTTGCAGCATTGATAGACAGTATGCCCCAGAGGGGAGGGGCATTCCCAAGGGAGATCATTCAAATTTCATCGGGCTTTTCTAGTTATCTCCCCTTTTATTGCGACATCTATGTATTAATGTGCCAGAACGCACAAGATAAGTTGCGTACCAGCTCCCCACCTCTCCCTTAACCTCAGACCCCTCCCTTCCCCCTTGTTAGTTTGTTTATTTGTTCATAACGAATGCAAGATAAGACTTGATTCACATCGCTAGAGTCCCGATGACTTCCCGTCAATTCGTCTCAATCCGTCACTGTATGACGTCATCAGATTTTGTGCATCTTTCACTTTGTGACTCCCGCCACCACCCATATCCTCTCCACCACCTCATCATTTACGTGTCAAGCAGTGTGCCAATGTCTGTCTGTGTTTTATCTATCCATCTGTCTACCAGAAAAGAGATTTTGCTTTTTGTTGTTCTATACCAAGACTTTGATTCTTCGTCTGTCTGAATGTTATTTCGTTCATTTGACTGTAAGGTCCACTTGAATACCTCCCGTTTTCTTCGACCCACCTCTCTCTCTCTGTCTCTCTCTCTCTCTCTCTCTCTCACCCAGTCCCTCCTTTTCTCTATCTATGTCTCTCCCTCTCTCTCTCTCTCACTCCTCTCTTTCGCTGTCCCTCACCACATTTCTCTCTTTCTCACACAGGCACACATTTTTTTGTATTCTCGTCCTCTCTCGAATCTTCTCGATAATTTCTGAAGAAAATTACAGCCACATTTTTTCCCCCGCCATTTTTAGCCCCGATTTCTTGTTTGTTGTTTTTTTTTTAATCACCCAGTGCGCACATCATTCTGTGTGCACTTGTGTGTGCGCTTGTGTGTGTGTGTCTTGAGTCCGAATCCTCGAAACTGCGTACGTGCGTGTCTCCAAAAATGAAAATAAATAAACCACGTATTTTAGAATCGATACACACATTCTCAGGTTACAGCCGATTCCAATCTGGAAGGAATCGATTACCTTTTTTTTTCTCTTCTCTTTCCTCTCATGATGGGACCTCATCTTCGTTTGAAAAATGGACGTGGCAGAGTTATATAGAAAACGTATTCGATTCGCTGTAATCGTTGTGATGGTATTCGTTTCATCGAATTGTGTACTCGTGTGAATATAACGAATTTCGTATTTGTTTGAGAACTAAAACATTTTTCCAAACATTTCGATTTTTAATTTTAAGCTTGTATTGAGTTTGTATTGTTTTTATGTTGAGTTGTTATTTGGTCAATATTTTCTGTGAAGAAACGACAGAAGTAATTTACATGGCTGTAATTAAAATGTGATACTCATTCAACAGACGGCATTGTAAAACAAGAAAAGTCTGGACACTGAATAGTCTGATGATTGAACCATTTAGTTTGTGCAGTGAATTGTCCAATGTTTGCTCCATTTAGTTTGTGCAGTGAATTGTCCGATGTTTGCACCATTTAGTTTGTGCACTGAATTGTCCGATGTTTGCACCATTTAGTTTGTGCAGTGAACTGTCTTATGTTTGCACCATTTAGTTTGTGCAGTGAATTGTCCGATGTTTGCACGAATTAGTTTGTCCACTGAATTGTCTGATGCTTGCACCAATAAGTTTGTCCACTGAATTGTCTGATGTTTGCACCATTTAGTTTGTGCAGTGAATTGTCCGATGTTTGCACCATTTAAGGAACAACTAATTTCCCCTTGAAAGTAATAGAAATAACCCACAAAAGAGGAATGATTCAAGATTCATTCAGACAAATCACTCGGCGAAAGATAAGTAAAAAAATGTTGTGTGTTGATTCGCTGAGTTATTAGCTGTGGCCGTTCTCATGGATCACTCAAAGGTTATTGTTAACACACAAACAGTCGAAATCACAACCCACCCCCTTCCCCCACTTGCCTTTATAACTATATGAAGAAGTTTTGTTTAATTTTTCGGTATTTTTAAAATTGTTAAATCTCCGTTTAATAAATGACACCGACGCCCCGTCCTGTGAAACGAATTTAAAAAAAAAAAAAACTTGTTCTTGTAACGAAGCCTTCTGTTTGGGGGGGGGGGGGGGGAGAGATCATCCATTTCTCTTTGAAACTGTACACGCCCCTGAACAAAAATATCAAGATGGATTTCTAACCAGGGCATGAATGACCATGGGTCAGTACAAAGAAAATGAACCCCGGGACCGAAAACTCGCGACTAACGAGATTGCAGAGGAAGTGAAAGGGGACAGAATTAGGAATGAGAATCAGGAGTTTGGGGTTAAAGGGGAGAATGCCCAGACTCTATTCGCGTCCGTGGCGACAGGTTAATAATTCATGTCACCTAGTTCCTGAAGACCTTTTTTAGTTCCTGAAGACCTTTTGTTTGTGTGTCTGTCTGTGTGTCTTGTCCATGGAGACTTGTGTCTGTATGTATGTGTGTCTATACGTTTGACCCTTTCCACGCGCGCTTGTGTCCGTGTGTTTGTTCGAGCGTGTGGCGATCTCAGTGTTAAATCAAAGGAAGACTCTTTGGAGCTGATCGGTATCCTAGCAACAGGGTAACTTTGTACTAGCGTCGGTGCCGGAAGTGACCGCTGGGTGTCGTCCTCTTTCCGCTGGTCGCCTGCGCGTGTCGGCGTTGTCATTGGTGGTCTAGGGGGGCCAGTTGAGGGACAATTAGGTCAAGTTGGTTTCTTTAGATAACCTGCCTGTCACTTTTGACTTTTTACTGGTCGGGGTGGAAGTGGGCCTGGCCGACGTTGCGCTGATTCGCGGGTTCAAAACCTAATGACAGATTCCACCTATTACACCAATCAGTCTTGACTCTTGTGGCGCTTCAGTTTCTGATATCAAAGTCCGATTACGTTTGATCTCTTGGCGTTGTAAACCACTTATAGGGTCGGGTTGATTTTTTCCGAAATGTACCCTCTTTCATCACTATCACAGTCGAGTGTGCAATAGCTTAAGAGGCGCCACAGAAGACATAGGTAGTTGACTGAACCCACGGGGATTTGAACCCGTACCTTACAGTAAGCAGTTTGGGCTTACATTCAGAGCGCCACTTTTAGTCCTCTGCCACTGCACCCTTTGATCGTAGCTCGTTGTATGTGTGGCATTGTGAGTGCATGTACTATTTTGGCGCTACACTGCTTCATTGAAGCGTAGCGACTTGGGAAAGTTATGATTGTAGAGAATGATCCCCTGAAAAAAATATAATTGAGAATTTAATTACTTTAAAAACAAATGAAGGTATTTTTGTTTATTGTTGTTGTTGTAGTTTGTTTGTTTTCGCCGTGTTCTTTGGACACAGCATGTACTTTACCATATTCGGGGATGCATTTACTAATCAGGCACAACGGGGGCTTTGGATAATCGAACCCACTTAACGTTTACAACCTTGCCGTTCAAGGTACATGTCCGCCTCAAGTGACTTCAATCCATATCCACAACATATCCAGCTGCATTATCCACGACTCTAGCACACTTTTTACAAAACTAAAAAATATTCTAACGTAATCCACTTACCCCCTAACTCCAACTCTAATTCACCGATGGTCATCCCCGACCATGAGGTCATTATTCCATCACCTCGCCGCGCCCCCCCCCCCTCCTTACCCTCCGTCCACTCAGGACCGCCATACTCAGGAGACATTATTTCTAATCTTAATGGACGAATTTACGCATTAATTTTTTGTTTTAATCGTGCCAGTTTATTTGGCAATGAAAAGCCCTCTAATGGGAAGAGCAGGGGAGGGGTGGTGGTTGGCGGGATGGGGTGTGGGGTGGACGAGATGAGGCGAAGTTGGTCGATACATTTGAGAAATAAGTTTGTCTGTGCCCCAAACATATTTCACCATGTTGATTTAGGTCTGTCTCACGCTTCTTGTCGCCTCGCTTGAGTGACCCCCCCCCCCCGTTGTTTATATACCGTTGGCGTGTATAGGTCAGGGGCGGAGGGGGGGTCGCGCCTCGGGTGACATTTCTGTGTCCTTAACCAGGGGCGGCATTAATTTCAGGGCTCATACCCAGCACGGTACTGATCGCCCTATCACAGATGATATTCTGTCATATGTGCTGTTTGGTTTTGGTTTGTCTGTTTATTTAATTTGATTGCTGTTTTTCTTTCCTTTATAAATGTTCTGTCTTAAATATGTAAACATGACGTCATCATTATCAACTGCGTTTCAGTATTACGCTGTTTCCCCTTGATACATTTTCGCTCCTAAAGTTTAGACCCGTTTGTGCGCGGTAATGGGGGCGGAACTTTTCGACTCCTCCCTGTGGCGTAACAAGTAAGGGGGGGGGCGGTCCACCCCGGACGACACTTACTTTGACACCAGTAAGAGGGTGGCATTTCTAACACTTTAGTATGAGTATAGGGCGGTATTTATTAAACTTTGCCCAGTGCGCCACTAACGCTAGTTACTTCACTGACTCCTCCCCGGGCGCTCAAGTTACGCCACTGGTTCATTTTTGTTTAATTTTTTAAAAGCCCAACATCATCCCTAACCCTAACGCCCCCACGGGCGCCACTTAAGTTGCGCCACTAATTAATTTTCGTTTTATAATTTTTTAAAAGCCCAACATCATCCTGTTTCATTTTTTTGAACACAAAAAAAAAATGTTTTCACTTCGCCGCCTCGCGTTTTCATGTCACTGTGTGAGAACCCCTGCTGAGAAATAACTCTAGATGACAATTTGTGAACTTTCGGTATAATCTTCTCTCCCCTGGAATGTGTATGTGTGTGTGTGATGCTTCAAGTGAAAAAAGGAGCATGATTACGTATCTTTATGTATGTGTGCGTGTGTGTACGTGTTTTAGTGTACATATGCGTGTGTGTGTGTGTGGTCGTGTTAGCTGCGCTTGTCAGCGTTTCCAATACACCCCTCCCCCCCTCTCTGACCCCTCTCAGCACCGACAAGGGAGAGAAACGAATGAACCAAACAACACACAAAAAAAAAACAACCCAAGACTTGTGTTTTCCAATCCCAAGATGCCATCTCATTACTCACTTACCGATCAATCGTCACTTCCGGTTGATAGACCAAACAAATTTGGTGTAGTTTCTTCTCCCAACATTCCGGCGGGGGGGGGGGGGGGGACGTCGTTGGTGTCTCTGTCCTCTCGCCACATTGATTCAAGGGTTATCTGAGGAGGAATTCGATTTGGAAGTCTTTTTTTTTCCTCTACAATTTTTTTTTTTGTCTTTAATTCTTCCAGCCTTGTTCTATATCCCCCACCACCTCATCCCCACCACCCTCCCCAAGGCACACAGTGTATTAAAAAATATTTTTTTGTTTAATCCGCTAATTATCCTAGTCAATTAATATGTTCATCTTAAATGTGTAATTAGTGCAATTTACATTGCAGTCCGTTTTATTGAAAGTCTGATAAATGAATCGAAATTAAAAAAACTCGTCCGCGAATGGTCAATGTCTGCATTGCGGTCCCAGTGGTCATTCTTCTAGCTTTGTAAACAGTGATAACTCTTGTTGTCAACTGAGTGGGTTGTTTTGTTCTTTGACATGCAATGGTCACTCTTAACGCGGTTCAATCAGTGGTCATTCTTTCCCGAGTGGTCGGTGCAGTTTCATCATTTGTAATTGTGCACTAGTTGGCTAATCTCTTCATTGTGCACCTTATTGTTAATCTCATCACAGTGATCATTGTTATCACAGTGCACCCACTGGTCATCCTATCACTGTGCACCCACTGGTCATTTTTATCACAGTGACCCGGTGGTCATTTTATCACAGTGGTCATTCTTATTATAATACACCCAGTGGCCATCCTATCACAGTGCACCCATTGGTCATTATTTTTGCTGACCGTGGTCAATTTCTTCATAGTGCCACCATAGGCAAGGTCTCATCATTTGGCATCACGCACCAAGTGGTCATTTTCCACATGGCATGCCCGGTGGTTAGTCGGCGTTATGCGCCAATGGTCTGATGCAACGCTGTACCACTTTTCAGTCTCACCACACTGTACCACCCATTGGTCTGTCGATTGATTCTGACAGCCAGTAATCAGTCGATTGATTCTGCCAGCCATTGGTCATATTATCAATTTTTGTTCTTGTTTACCAGATGGGCCACCATATGAGCCAGCTTTCCAAACAAGAATCCGTTCATCATTTGTTGTTTTGTGTTCCCGGCACACGTAGACACTCCCGAGGTTTTCTCAAACTGATGGCAGAAAAATTTGTAATTAATGACCGAAAACCAGATAGCACAAAACAGTCTGCGACAAGTCGTGATAATATGTCACGCGCGCGCACACACACACACACACACACACACAAGTCGTCTCGTCCAATATTGATTAAGAAAGTGTTTGACATTTGCATGTTTTCGGACAGATCACCCAGTAATAAATCTTTTTTAATAACTTCACAGGAAATAACAGGAATGAAGATTGTGTACAATAAAATGTGTTTGAAAATGCGCTTGTAGGAGAGGAAGGGGGTGGTGGAGGGGGGGGTCTTATTGTGGGTTACAGTGACCGGTGGGTCTTGCAACAATATTTTTTTTTTTAAGTTATAAACAATAACATGTTTTCTAACCTTAACCTCAAACAATAATCACATTTTTTAGCTTCGTTTGTTGTTATTGTTTGTTTGTTATTGTTTTGTTTGTTTGGGGCTATTATTTGTTTGTTTTCCTCCACTGATTTCACTCTTGACTCGTCCCTACGCTGCAACCCCTCCCCACCCTTTTTAGTGCTAAGAAGCCCCATCCCCCTCCCCCCCCCCGCCCGCCCCCGTCTGGATTGTTAAATTTACCAGCCACATGGAATGCCAATCTCAATATATTTTGTTGACAATCTGTGTTTTGTTGTGACATAGATTGCGTCCCCTAGTCAATCTCTCTCTTGACTCGAAATTGCATTCATCTTTAAAGCTTTAACTTTTATATTTATTTCTGTAACTTCCCGGTTATGTTTGTTTTTAAATTCATTTAAATGTAGATCTCATGCAATGGAAACTGGAACAAAAAAAGCATCTTGCAACAATTTCGTCCAAAACTCTTTTATATTGATAACAAAATAAAATATACGCACGTTAAAACATTGGGGATGCTGCGACTGACCCCTTGTATAACAATCTGCCATCTTTTTTTTTATGTTGTCAGTTATTTTGATCCTCGTATATGCTTCAGTTCCCTATTGGTTTAAACATAAGATTAATTTCTCCTGTCGAATGTGTGTACTCTCCAAGCGAGGAAACGCTACGGGTTGTTTTATCTTACTAGGATGTTATTTATATCTCGCGATGGAATTCCCGAAAGATTTCCGTTTGTTCTTGCCAAAGTATGCTTTTCTGTGACTGAATTGGATTTTGTCTGTGTTTCTTCAGACAGTATTTTGAACTTCGCTGTGCTTGCTAGATAAAAATGAACATAGGGTTTACACATACCCATATTAAATGTTATTACTTAGATGAACAGTGAAATATTCTCCCCCCCCCCCCTTGTTTTACTGTATTCCCTCTGTGAAACTTTCAACCAATTGATCTGTCTGAAACGACTTTTGTATGGAAAGTGGTAACTTTTTGGCTGTTGTTTGTTCCATTTGGCAAAGAAATCTGACTTTAAGGATAACCAGACCTTGCATTAATGTGACTTTTTCAAACTATCCAGACCTTGGTTTAATCTGAGTTTAAAACAATCCAGACCTCGGGGATTTCCTTCCCTTACTGGGGAAATTTGGACGCACGCGCAACGAGAATGAATATTGGTTCGTTTACATAACTTGACTTGCAAGAAGGGCTGATCCTGGCCCCCGCCCCCTCCCTCCTGACGTTGGAGCTAACCGTTTCCGGTCACTGGGCGTGGTCACGCTGACAAGACGGAGGCTGCTCGGGTCACCAATGATACCAGTGTCATGGTGCTTCGGCCATGGAAGTTCTCCCCACACGCGTTCTTCTCGCGCCGGAAAAAATCGCAGCCGGGCCTGCAGCAGTGCGCCGACCATTCCGGCAGCGGCGGAGGCGGCTGTCACGACCAGTTCAGCCCGCTGACCATCAACACCAAGGTGGTCAAGGAGAAGCCCAAGGACAGGTTCCGGTTTCGGCGCTGGCACCCGAAGAAACGCAAGCGCGGTCAGGGCGCGGCCCCCCAGCAGCAGCAGCATCGATATCAGGACGGGTCCGTGAACTACGGGACGGACGGCTCCAGCTCTGGGGTCCACTACGGCTCCTCCTTCGACTGCGACGACTCCAGCCACGCCTACGACTCGAGGCGCGTCTCATCCTCCGCGGCCGAGAACGAGAACGACTCCGCGGTCTTCCGCGCGGAGGACTTCGACAACTCGCTGTCGGCCACGACCACCAGCGACAACGAGTATACCCTGAGCGCCTCCCTCAGCCTGTACAACCACCTGGAGGTGAACCCGCTGGACATGTACCTCCAGTCGCGCCATGAGCGGGCCATGGTGCGCCTCTGCGCCCTGCTCTGGATACTGAAGCTGGACGAGGACCGGGCGCAGAGGGGCTCGGAGGCCTGGAGCGACGAGGACGACTGGGCCAAGCCTCGTCTGCTGGAGCAAGAGCCTCCGGCTCCGCCCTCGCACACGCAGCCCTGCAAGAGGCGCGGGGACTTTGAGATGGAGAGGGATTCCTCGCTGTGTATGTCGCCAAGAATAATTCCCAAACATCAGGTGGACAGTATACTTCCTAACACTATATGTATATATATATATATATATATATATATATATATATATATATATATATATATATGTGTGTGTGTGTGTGTGTGTGATTTCCTTTTATTTGCTCTGTGTGTTAGTCTTTGTCCAATATGTAGCCTTTATCATGGAGGAATGACACGGTTTTATCAAAGCGCCAAAAAAAAAAAAACACACTTGAATGAAATTCGTCGCGCGTGATGTGAATAGGTCAAATTGAAATGGTGTTTCCAAACATTATTTATTTGTATCTATTATTTCCATTTTGCATTCCGATTTAGGATTAATTATCCCCCCCTCCCCTCTCATCATCACGTTCTTATATTTTATATGTGTGAATTAAAGGGAATACGCATAGTTCCCCGCCCTTACGTCAACACGTGTTATAACATTATTTGCCGAACAATATTTAGCATTAAGGTGGTTTTCGGTTCCTGCATATTTCTTTTTTTCCCCCAGCCCTTCCTGTTTAATGCGTTTTAAGGGAATCAGTTCTTTGTTTCTCCTGTTTGGTTTGTCAACAAACTGGCTAATACAATTTTCGCCCCCCCCCCCCCCCCCCAGGAGAAACAAACAAATTCTTTCAGAAATCAATTCTGGGCTTGGGGCATTTCAGTACAGCAGCGGTTCTCACAGTGTGGGTCGCGGGCTGATGTGATGTGGGGGTGGGGGGGGGGGGTCACAACAAATTTTGATGGTGACTCCATCGAGAGTACACGCTGCTATTTTTTAGAAAATATTCTCCTTTACCCCTCTTGTTGTTTTCTTGACATGTCGGTAGGTCGCCATTACAAAAAAAAAAAATAATATAAAGACCAGGTTTCTTAGTGGGTCGCGTAATCGCACAAGTTTTAAGAGCCACTGCGATGTAGTAGTACTCACTGCATGACCTACTGTTATCTGGCAATACGTGATAGGGTTATGTTACCTGTTGTTATTATTACGTATGTAGTACTATATAACACTGCACTTTGATAGTATGATGAAACGTGTCGTTACAGTTAAACACAGGCATTGAATCATGGTATTATAGACCCCGTACTTTACTGCAGCGGTTCTCACCCTTTGATGTTGTCCGCTGGTACCCCCTCACAATCAAGTTAATCTAAAGCCATTGGTTGTTTTCAATGAAAATCATATGTTGCTGCGTAAGGTTTTGCCGTGCCCTTTGGGAACCGCGGCGTTACAGTATTATGTGCAAAGTCCCTGTAAGGATGAGATGAAATCCCTTAGATCCTATAAACCACTAATGGGACGGTTTTATGGTGCCCTTCTTTCATCCCCACCATAGCCGATAGTGCAATGGAGGCACCACGGGAGATATATCGGGAACTTGAGCCAAGACCTGAAAAATTTCCTTGGTCCTCACCGGAGATCGAACCAGGTACCTTCAGGTCGACAGTCGAGCGCGTTACCGCACGACCATCCGTCCCCTCTTTACAGTATTATAGAACAGTCCACTTTGTGGTGTATAGCATTGCCGTCTAGTCGTGTTTAGGAATTTAATACTCCCAGTAAGTCTAAAGACATTTGCTGGACATTTGACCATTGGCCCTCCCTTATGTCCTCTGTGGGTCCACTGCCCTCCCTTATGTCCTCTGCGGGTCCACTGCCCTCCCTTATGTCCTCCGCGGGTCCACTCCCCTCCCTTATGTCCTCTGTGTGTCCACTCCCCTCCCTTATGTCCTCTGTGGGTCCACTGCCCTCCCTTATGTCCTCTGCGGGTCCACTGCCCTCCCTTATGTCCTCCGCGGGTCCACTCCCCTCCCTTATGTCCTCTGTGTGTCCACTCCCCTCCCTTATGTCCTCTGTGGGTCCACTGCCCTCCCTTATGTCCTCTGCGGGTCCACTGCCCTCCCTTATGTCCTCAGCGGGTCCACTCCCCTCCCTTATGTCCTCTGTGTGTCCACTCCCCTCCCTTATGTCCTCTGTGGGTCCACTCCCCTCCCTTATGTCCTCTGTGGGTCAACTCCCCTCCCTTATGTCCTCTGTGGGTCAACTCCCCTCCCTTATGTCCTCTGTGGGTCTACTCCCCTCCATGATGTCCTCTGTGGGTCCACTCCCCTCCCTTATGTCCTCTGTAGGTCTACTCCCCTCCCTTATGTCCTCTGTAGGTCCACTGCCCTCCCTTATGTCCTCTGTAGGTCCACTCCCCTCCCTTATGTCCTCTGTGGGTCCACTCCCCTTCCTTATGTCCTCTGTGGGTCCACTCCCCTCCCTTATGTCCTCTGTAGGTCTACTCCCCTCCCTTATGTCCTCTGCGGGTCCACTGCCCTCCCTTATGTCCTCTGTGGGTCCACTCCCCTCCCTTATGTCCTCTGTGGGTCCACTCCCCTCCCTTATGTCCTCTGTGGGTCCACTCCCGTCCCTTATGTCCTCTGTAGGTCTACTCCCCTCCCTTATGTCCTCTGTAGGTCCACTGCCCTCCCTTATGTCCTCTGTAGGTCCACTGCCCTCCCTTATGTCCTCTGTAGGTCCACTCCCCTCCCTTATGTCCTCTGTGGGTCCACTGCCCTCCCTTATGTCCTCTGTGGGTCCACTCCCCTCCCTTATGTTCTCTGTAGGTCTACTCCCCTCCCTTATGTCCTCTGCGGGTCCACTGCCCTCCCTTATGTCCTCTGTGGGTCAACTCCCCTCCCTTATGTCCTCTGTGGGTCCACTCCCCTCCCTTATGTCCTCTGTAGGTCTACTCCCCTCCCTTATGTCATCTGTGGGTCCACTGCCCTCCCTCATGTCCTCTGTTATAGACCATATTTCATATTCCAGTAGAAAGTTTGATTCAAGCTCTGGTGGTTTTAATTTGTATGACACGTTATGTTCCGCTTTTAATTTCTCTCTCCGTATTTAATACAACGTGCCCCAACCTGAACCCCACGACTGAAAACCCTATCCATTTTCATATTCAACTTGATACATCTCTCATGTTTTTCGCCATGTTTTTTTTTTATCTCATACAAGGCCATACATATATTAATGTGTAAATAAATCGTGTGGCAGTCTGTGTAACTCGCGTTACTTTGTCAACACCTCACACCGGCAAATACACACACACATACATAAAGTGTAACTTCACACAGGAAATGCGCACATAGATACAAAGCTAATGGACCTTTCTCACATGTATTCCTGCGCGTCTGCTGTCTTTGTGAAAAGATCATAATGGGCTTCCGGTCGCTTTGTGTTATTGATATTTAAATACTTGATTAATACTTAGCTCGATAAATTCAATTAATTCTCGATTATTTTTTCTACATTTTCGTCTAATCTAAGATATAATGAGTTTAAATTTATAACCAACATTTAATTTTTCTGACGTTGACAAGTTTTTAAAGTCACAAAATGTCCCGATATCAGATTATGTAGAGACTTATGTAGGTACTTATGTAGAGACTTTTGTAGGGTCATATGTAGAGACTTATGTAGGAACTTATGTAGTGACGTATGTGGAGACTTATATAGGGATTTATGTAGTGACTTATATAGGGACATGTAGGGACTTATGTAGAGTCATATTTAGAGAATTATGTAGGGTCATATGTAGAGACTTATGTAGGAACTTATGTAGTGACGTATGTGGAGACTTATGCAGGGACTAATGTAGTGACTTATATAGGGACTTGTGTAGGGACTTATGCAGGGTCACATGTAGGGACTTATGTAGGGTCATATGTAAAACAGTATATTTTTGGTTAGCATATATTGTGCGATAGATAGTTATTAAAAATCGGTAGTAAAAGGTTTGAAACTACTACCTCATTATGATGAGGTGATGGTCAATGATATTATTTTTTAATCATTCCACTTTTTAGTTTCAACTTTTAAGATAATAATAATAAATAATTACACTGAAAAATATATTAAATTTTGATTATTTGATTCTCATTATTGAAATTAAAAGAATAGCGGCAACAGAAATTTGTTATTCGCAAATCCGCGTACATTAACTGGTACCGGAAGTGTATCTTGTCCATTTAAACAAACAATTCAGTAAGGGGACTACTTTTTGAGAAAGGTGTATGCAGTACTATTGATTTTAAAAAAAAAAAATATTTCATCAGTTTAATGCAAAAAAAAATGGCCAGAGTAAGGTAAACCACCAAATAGAATATTCATTGATTACTTAAGGAGGTCAGCTGTGTGTGTGTCAGTGTGTATAGCTCTTGTTGATGTGTTGTTGTTATTTTCTCTATTTCCCCAGCTGTATGACAAGATCAATACACGAGCTACCAGTCCGGCCCGCAGACCGAGTTCCGATGCTGTCCATCGAGCAACGGAGGTGAGGACAGTCTCTCTCTCTCTCTCTCTCTCTCTCTCTCTCTCTCTCTCTCTCTCTCTCTCTCTCTCTCTCTTTCTCTCTCTCACTCACACACACAAACACTCTATCTATGCAGCTTATCTTCATCATATCATGTCTGTCTCTATGCAGCTTATCTTTCGTTTTAATATGTTCTCTAAACCCTCGACGCTTAAATCTATTTTCTTCTGTCTGTAAGTCCTAATTTTATCTGTGCCATAAATGTCTGTCTATAAACCCTAATTAGTCTGTACTAAAAATGTCTGTCTTTAAGTTCTTATTTTGCCTGTACCATAAATGTCTGTCTGTAAACTCTAATTTGTACTAAAAATGTCTGTCTGTAAGTCCTAATTTTGTCTGAACTAAAAATGTCTGTCTGTAAGTCCTAATTTTGCCTGTACCATAAATGTCTGTCTGCAAGTCCTAATTTTGCCTGTACCATAAATGTCTGTAAGTCCTAATTTTGTCTGTACCATAAATGTCTGTCTGTAAACCCTAATTAGTCTGTACTAAAAATGTCTGTTTTTAAGTTCTTATTTTGCCTGTACCATAAATGTCTGTCTGTAAACTCTAATTTGTACTAAAAATGTCTGTCTGTAAGTCCTAATTTTGTCTGTACTAAAAATGTCTGTCTGTAAGTCCTAATTTTGCCTGTACCATAAATGTATGTCTGTAAACTCTTATTTGTACTAAAAATGTCTGTCTGTAAGTCCTAATTTTGTCTGTACTAAAAATGTCTGTCTGTAAGTCCTAATTTTGCCTGTACCATAAATGTATGTCTGTAAACTCTTATTTGTACTAAAAATGTCTGTCTGTAAGTCCTAATTTTGTCTGTACTAAACATGTCTGTCTGTAAGTCCTAATTTTGCCTGTACCATAAATGTCTGTCTGCAAGTCCTAATTTTGCCTTTACCATAAATGTCTGTCTGTAAACTCTAATTTGCACTAAAAATGTCTGTCTGTAAGTCCTAATTTTGTCTGTACTAAAAATGTCTGTCTGTAAGTCCTAATTTTGCCTGTACCACAAATGTCTGTCTGTAAGCCCTAATTAGTCTGTACCATATAGGTGTCTGTAACCCTTAAAATCTCTAGCACAAATGTATGTCTCTCTGTCAGCTTCAAGTTTTCTTTGACCTAAATTTCACTCTTCTGTCCCGCACTGCCAATACACACAAAATATTTCCTTGTTTCGTTAATGCCCTATCATTTGTTTGTCTTCAAAGATTATTGGGTTTTGGATTCATTTATCATTACACCACACAGTTTCATCCCAGCTCAAGTAAAAGATATTTGACAAAAACACGATCAGTAGCCTGGGTGGTGCATTGGGTAGCCAGCCGGGATCTTCATGCTGCAGTACGACCTACGAGCTGTGGGTCATGGGTTCGACTTCCTGCTAGTCCCAGTCACATACTTATGAACCCCTTGGTGCCATCGCACTATCGGCCATGTTGGGGGTGCAATAGTCCCTTGAGTGGTGTATACGATCTAAGAGATAAACACATCTTCCTTTCAGTGGCCAGTTATAAATGGACACACGATATTAATAACAATGTTGACGTTTTCTCTGTATGTAATTCATCAATTTGTTATTTGCATGTTTTGAATTCCATCCCGTCCCATGACATTATTGTTATGTTTATTTATTTAGCAAACAAGGGGCGAGCATTCAATTCTATGGACTCCTGTAAAATATTTCCCTTCTGGCCTCCCCTGTATAGCCGCCGCCAGACACACGTGGAGAGATAATCCGATGTTTTAAAAACATGAATTTCTTACCATGAGTTTGTTCCCTTGCATAACACCACACGTCCATGTTGTTTATGATCATCTGTTATTTTCTGTTGTTATTTATTCTTCTCGTGTAACCAGGTACTCAGATTATTGCAAGGCAATTCGTCCGGGACCCACAGCGGGGAGGTAGCAGAGCTAAGGAAAATTCTAACCTCTCCAAACATGAAGGTAATTTAATCATTTTTTTAATATATATATATATTTATAAATATAACCGATGATTTCATTTCACTCTAATGGCATTCTCACTAAATCCCTTTGGTACAAACACTAGCGAACTATTCCATGTACTGTCATTAGAGCCGATCTTAGGTCTGTCGATGACCCTTAGACTGGGGGGGGGGGGGCTATCCAAGTACATGATGGGTGCCCAGCAGACGGTCGTCTTGTTTACATTCCCTAAAGAATGCCTGTGACTCTTTCAAAAATACAACTGTTAAATAAAGTTGTAACTTATCTGACACAGACACCTGTGTTTTATTTTATTTTGTAAATTGGGTGAATATATATATAGTATATATATACTAGCTGCACCCTGCAAAACATTTGCATAGAGTTATATCCCCTTAGGCTTGATCGGCAGGCGAGGTTATTTTTTTTATTTCGGGCAGATCCGATTTTTTTTTTCATGATTGTATTTTAAACTGGAATACTGTTGTATTAATTCTTTACTTTCGATTTAACGCAGCACCCAAAGCTATATATATATATATATGAGCCCTTCTGGAATAGTTATATTCAAAAAACAGTAATAACTGGACTTAGAATCAATGCAGTGTTCCTAGCTGTGGGGTTATCAATAATTATCCTACTAAAAAGACATGTCCGCCGGTCCTTATTATCACGTAGTTGAGGCTTGGGTTGTCGTTCCTGCTGTTGTTGTCGTTCCTGCTGCTGTTTGTTGTACACTTTGCTTACCAGTTTGTAATCAATGTTCTTGTAAATATACATTTCCTTTGGTTCTCACTGGGACTTGACCAGAGCTGTGAATGTGTGGCAAACATATACAAATCGCACAAAAAGGACGCACAGTATCCAACCAGGCCAACATTTTTTTTTAATCAGCCACACAGATTTAGTTTGTATCCAACGCTATTAAATAGTATTTAAATTAGCCCAAACTAAGATTAGAGGGGGGAAAAAGGTCCTAAATCAGCCAGCCACATATGAAAATATAACATTTAGCCCAACTCAAGTTAATGAACCTTTGAATTGACCCAACTGAATAAGCGCACAGTCCGACAAGAGACACCATTCTGATTAGCGCTATTTAAGTCAACTTAGGCATACTACAATTTAACAAGCTGAAAGTCAACACCGCAAAGAAAAAACCATTTTGATTATCTGATTACAGCTAGAGCTAAGTAAGGTTTTATTTACCCTAACGGAGTAAGCTGTTTACTATGAATGGCCTTAAAATAAGATTTCAAGAAAGTATGGGTTAGTTTACTGTCAAAAGCAGAATCATTGTTGTAACGTTCGGGAAATTCTTGAGACGATACAGCTGTGTATCTCAATCAATGAGGTCAAGTTGTGTGTGTGTGCGCGCGCTGTTTATTTTGTTGTGACTTGAAGGGGCTTCCCCCAATCTTCGTGTGGCCTCTCCTAATCGCTGAATCCGTTCGTCATCGCTATTTATAGACTTGGATGGCGTGTTGAACATGACGTTGCATTTGTAATAATAGAAAACAAACGTACTGTGTACAATACACTCTGTGTTTTTCAGTTAATGTGTGTGTGTTTGTTTGTGTGTGTAGCCCATCTGATGCTTCCATGATGGTTTACTGTCTCTAGTCGTTGGTACAATAGGTGGATTTACATTACTAGGTAATTGTTAATATTATTACTGATGATTTATTCGGTTCCAGAAGTGGGTGCCATTCCTATTGGCAGGACCGTTTAAAACGCATGGGGACAATAAGTCAGTTGCCCATCCCAATACCACCGCCGCCTTCAATGTAAAATTCCCCCACACCCCCCCCCCCAAATCCAGCCGATCGTGTACATTTCATTCTGTACTAATGACAGCACAGCACACTTGTTTAGCCCTGGTTTGAGCAGTGCCATCGTAATAATCGTGTTTTCGAAGGCAACGGTTTGAGGGGGTTGGGACGCAATGATAGTAAGACTGCCCTGCCTGTACGTGGGCCCTACCCCCCCACCCCCCAAATGTATCATGTCTGCTTTATGTACGTTAGTTTATACATATACTAGATAAACCATTGTTTGTTTACAATGTGTAGTGTCTGTTTTGCATGGTCCACAACACTGTATAGCTCTGTCGCACATGGTGGTCCTGTCACATGGTAGCTCTGTCGCACATGGTGGTCCTGTCACATGGTGGCTCTGTCGCACATGGTGGCTCTGTCGCGCATGGTGGTCCTGTCACATGGTGGCTCTGTCGCACATGGTGGCCCTATCACACTTGATGGCCCTGTCACACATGATGGTTCCTTCAAACATTGTGTCACACATAATGTCACCCGAGCAAAATTCAACAAAGAGCCGCATTGGGCCGCCACAGCTCACCAATGATTGGACACCAACACCATATCAGCTTAGATTTTAGAACATGAGAATGTTAACTGCGTAGAACAAATATAGGCCAGCAGTGTTGGGCAAATAAATACATTTATCTCCCCCCTTGTTCTCCTGATATGCATGCAACGTCTCAATTTCTCTCAGTGCAACATGATACTTAAACACTATTGTGTCTCATGGCTCATGGTATTGTGTCCCATGGCTCACGGAATTGCTGAACAGTTCTGTTTGCGAGCCCCCCCCCTTTTTTCCCCCTACCCGTGGGTATCAATAAAAGAAATATATATGCCCAGAGATTCTGTTACACCGGAGAGTAAACATTGGTCGGTCAATGCCATTCTTGTGCGCAGAATGTTATCACTCGTCTCAGCACGTGACTTGCATCTAGGTCATCTGACTTTGACTTATCACACACACACACACACACCTACATGTCGGACTGTAATTTTTCAAAGCATATGCTGAAATTTTGGAAGGAAACATTAACTTTTTCGTGCCCCGTAATGATATGTAGAGTCTGTGTGCTCTGTTGTGATGTGTGTGCGCGCGATCCGACAAACATGTGCGCTTACACGCGCACATCTTAGATAGAACAGTGGCTCACACCTACACATAACACACACACACAGCTAGATGTGCAAGCTGCTCTAGGTTTTTAACAGTGTGTGTGTGTGTTTTGGGAAAGGGGGGGGGGCGCTTCTCTTCATAAAGATAGTGAGTCGCGGAGGGTGGGAGGGCGTAGATTTATGACAATCCAGGGGAGAGAATGTAATTTAAAATAATTCAATAGACATTTATGAGAGTTGTCTGAATTGAACCGCCCGCTAGTTATCTTCATTTTTAGTTGGCTTTAAACAAAATATATACGTCACTGGCTTGAAGAGGTTGCTAAGTTACCCGTTGGTTTTTCTGCTTTCTTGAAATCATTGAATTACACAGGCAACATCTTTGTATTAGTAAAATGCAATTAGTAAATGTTTTCGCTCAATCTTTTGGATGGTGGTTCTGTGACCCCTCCCCCCCCCCATCCCACAGACTTGTGGTGCTAGCAGGGTGCTGCACGTATTGCGGTCACCGGACCGGCTGTCTTGCTGTGCGGGATGTTGGGTCATTCTGACATTTTCTGCATATTTGATATCAAAACGTTTATTCGACCTGAAATTTTATGTACAAGTATGATCGGAGAGGGTGAATGGGGTTTGGGGGGGGGGGGAAGGGGGGGTTAAATGGAAAATTTGCTGAGAAACTATGAAGCCCTTTATCAAATATATGTATATACAACAAACCACACGGGTATTGATGGATGAATGGATGGATAGACTGACAGACGGATGGATGGATGGGTATAGTAAGATTAATAGCTAGATAGATAGACAGATAAAGATGATAGATCGATAGATTTCATTGGCTGATTGATTTGTAGGTGGGTTGGTTAGTAGACGGAATTGTAGCATTGAGACAATGTTTGACCTGTTGACCTAAGCACTTGGCTCTCGCAACTCATGGATCGGAAATGGACATCAAGGAGTGACAGTTCTCATGCCTGTATGGGTGTTGTTGTTGTTGTTGATGTTGTCGTTTACATGTTCACTTATAGACCTGACGTCGGTTTGTTACTTTGTTTTATGTCTGCTACTTTTCTTTTCTTGAAATCACTAGGCAGATAATGAGAGGGGGGGTGTAGAGATATCCGTGTGTGTGTGTGTGTGTTTGTTTGATTAGTTTTCATCTCTCACACACACAACTGCTGGACTTGACAGTTGAGTGGCTCACGCGAGCAGGTGAAACTGTGATCTTACCTGAGCCTAGCCTTCGTTGTATGTTGTTTCGTTTTTTTTTTTGTTTTTTTTTGGTTTTTACATTTCTGCGGAATACATTACCAGCTTGGCAACACCCACCAACCATTTTATTTTCTCTCCCTTCACCCCTCTTTCCCCTCCCCCCGCACCACCGGCGACCGTTGGGTGGCTAGTTGGGGCGCCCCCCCCCGCCCCTTCACTTGTGTATCAATCAGTGGATATATCCTACACGTCCTCATATTGGGGTAGGAGGGGGGGCTCTTATAGATCAGGCAGAGGGCGTACCCGGGAATTCTGAGATGAGGGAAGGGGGAGGGAGGGGGGTACTAACAAACTATGAATACAAAGGGGGGGGGTGAAGCATTCTGGCTCACTTTGTCTACAAATTCACGGCTAAATAATAAATACAAATTAAATTCGAAAGTTGAGCCTCCCCCCCCTCCCGGCGACGCAAAGGCTTAACCCTCCCCCCCCCACACACACACACATTTTTATCACGACGCCCCTGATAAGACAAACGACTTGGCGCAACAAGAACTGTACTTGTGCAGCGAGCGGGTAGGTGGATGGAGGGACCGGGTGTGGGGGGGGGGTATATTTGCATCTAGTCACATGACCGTTATTCTGTTTGTCCACTACAGCGGTCAGCGAAGTTCTAATTGTTATGCCACGTCCACTTGTTCCAAACTGTGCACGAAAAAGGGGGGTGGGGAAGTGTGTCATCTTTTTTGTTTTCCATTGTTATAGTTGTTTGGTTGCTTTTTGACTCGTTTCCAGCATCGATACCACAACTGCGTGCATATAAAGAGGTATCAAATACATTGTCCAGTGTGTGTATATATATATATTCACTCTGTACTCGCACTATCCATGATAACTCGATCGCTCAGCAGCATTGGCCCAGTGAACGCCACTATCTCTCTCTCTCTCTCTCTCTCCTCTCTTTCTTTCCCTCTCTTTCTCTCACTCTCTGTCGTAAAAGCAGACGTGAACACGGAGGGGGGGGGGCAACAATACGTCAAGGGGAGAGCACTGCCGTGTGCTGTCCCTGTATCGTGAGCTAGGAATTGATATACATATATATATATATGTGTGTACATACATAGAACACTGTGTGTTTGTGTGTGTGTGTACACAGCACGCCGCGTATGTTGAGAGTGCCCAGCCGTGCTGAGTTACATTCGACACAGAAATACATGCACACGTACACACAGCGTGTACTTTCAATACGGATTGTACTCTTGTCTCCTGTCTGTATCAGTGTAAACTGTGTATCTAGCTGGTTTCCCCACTCACAGTCTTTACTGCAAGGAGGAGCTAAGCCGGTGGTTTTATTTATCTTATTAATCTGGGTTTTTTTTAATGTTTTGTGTTTTTTTTTCTTCTTAATGATGGATGATTAACTCCAGCTGATTTTTTTTAGTTGGCAATACTCTCGTCACTTTCATGTAAGTACCATTCTGTATTTATGTCATTTTTACCCAATACATCAGACTATTTGTTTTCACGTTTCTGGTTTATATTAATAAAATGACCTGTTTGATGGACGGATGCTCGAGCTGTGTAGAGCGATCGATGTCGATTTGAGAATCGGGGGTTGTATCCTCGGTGAGAACTGAGGCAATATTTTTTCCCAGGTTCCCGGTGAAAGTTTACAAAAATGTCAAATTTCAACAGCTTTGAATGGGTACCTGACCTCAAGTTGGGGAAGTAATGGGCGTTAGGGCGAACCACACAATCCATTTTTACATCTGCCCCGTTGGCCCTTTAAGTTTTTTTTTAAATAACTTAATCTTGGCCGGATAGTCTGGAATCTGGATATTCGCGAGCCTGGCGTATTAATACACATATATGGAATACATCGGTGAGGTATTGGTGACTTGGCTGTAGGTGGTGGCAGACCTTCAGAGTTGTGAGGTTTTTGTGGCCGACCGTGTTGTCACGTGTGAGTAAATATGAGTGTGTGCGTGTGTGTGTGTGTGTAAGTGGAGTTCAGCTGCATTGATTAGCTCGATCGGGGTGGTTCGGTCTGGGGTTCGAATCCAGCTGCCCTACTTATACTTCCTTGACAACTTCACCTTCGGCCATTGGGGTGGGGGTGGCGGTGAACGTGGTGGGTTGTGGGAGGAGGGGGGACACTAACAGACCAGTCCCGGTAGTTCTGATGGTTTCACTGCAGGGTCATTTTTTTTTACAGTCCTGTTTACGTCCATTGTGCCTGCACTCATCTTTAGGTCCCTGTCAGATCCTACTCCTTTCGACTCCACCCCTTCCCCATCAGCAACTCCTCTCCACCTACACCCCCCTCCCCACAACGCTGTTGCCAACTTGGCGGGTGTTTATTTTCTTGTTGTTTTTTTTTTCCATCTTTCCCACATAACCTATTATCGACATTTTCAGCTTCTTAAAGTCCCTTTCATCTCGGCGGCTCAACCCCTCCACCACCATCCCCACCTGGACTAAACGGGTAAATTCGGCGACTGGAGTGTTGGGAGTTTGGGGGGGGGGGACTGATTGGGTTGTGGCTAGTGATCACTACACGAGGCTTCATCGATTGTGTAAAATGATGTGGATGTTGGCTGTTGTTTTGTTTTTTTCAGGTGTGTGTGTGTGTTGCCGAACACTGTTTTGTACGTCCTTTGAAACAAATGGTGTGTGTCTCAGCCGATGGCTTCTTTCACATGTGCACCATTGTGTGATGTCTGTTCGGTCTCACGGTCACATACACTCAATCTACTACTAAACTGACCAATGAGGAGGGGGGGTATCACTTGGCCATCAAGCCTGTAGTAAAACTCTGTAGTGCGTGCAGAAATTACAGTCCCTTTTTGGACGTTGAATGGACGTGAACCCTTGCCCTTCGTGTTACAAATCTACAAACTTAAACCCTCCCCCAACCGCATTTACTTTTTTACTCGGCAACAACAAACTACGTCTTGGTTTGAATCGCTTTTTTTTTTCTCCCTTCATGAACTCTTGAGCGAAACCTGATCTGAAATACAGCAGCGAGCTTTGATTTGTGCTTTTAAAAAAAAAAAAATAGTCAGGTCGGGAAATGTCACTGTGACCCCCCAGTTGTCAGATCCCAGGCATTCAAACTGGAAATGATCTGTCTGGTGGGATGTTGTTGTTGTTGTTATGGTGTGTTTGTTTTTGTTTTTTTTTTTAGTAATATCCGGTTTGGGGGAAAACGACAAAGACGCTCGCTCGTACAACCCTGAAGTGTGTGGACACAGATTGAATACTTTGTTTTGGAAATACTTTGTTTGGAAATACTTTGTTTGGAAATACTTTTTTGTTTTGAAATACTTTTTTGTTTGGAAATACTTTGTTTGGAAATACTTTTTTGTTTTGAAATACTTTTTTGTTTGGAAATACTTTGTTTGGAAATACTTTTTTGTTTTGGAATACTTTGTTTGGAAATACTTTTTTGTTTGGAAATACTTTGTTTTGAAATACTTTGCATCTGACCTATAATTGTTGTGGCGAACAGCCACGCGCGCATATATACATGCACATGCGATGGGATGGTGCCAGATCTTTTTTTTTTACCGGTTAAGAAATGATGACCGATTGTTAACAATTCAGATACATTGGATTGTTTTACTCCAACGACTCTTTTTACACTTTTTCGGATGAAGGGAAAACATAAAAAAATGAATTGCGCTTATTAAAATAAAGTACGCGCTCTTACAAAGAAGTTAGCCCCGTTGGTGGCTCAAGAGATAGCGCCTCTGTGCCACGTTTGGCTCCTAGTTGGCTCCCGCGATAACATCTCTTTTCCGCGTTTGGCTCAACTTAGAAACTAGACTTGTGAGCATGTAACTTTTTCTTAAAAAAAATAGATTTAAATCGGGAATTCTCGAAAAAGGTCTATGTATCAATAATTTTTTTGTTACTTTGAAAGTATCTACTTCTCCTTATTTTCTAAAACTACCACTTTTCAAGATATCTCTAAAACTACCACTTTTCAAGATATCTCTAAAACTACCACTTTTCAAGATATCTCTAAAACTACCACTTTTCAGGGTATCTCTAAAACTACCACTTTTCAAAGTATCTCTTAAAAAAACTACCACTTTTCAAGGTATCTCTAAAACTACCACTTTTCAAAGTATCTCTAAAACTACCACTTTTCAAGGTATCTCTAAAACTACCACTCAATGTCCACCATTACAGACATATAAAACCACCTCATTATTGTCGACAGCAAGGTTGTGGAGTTTTTTTCCCCCAGCTACAGTGACAGAGACACAGAACACTCCATTTTCTCCTCTTAGTTTGTGTTTTTTTAAGGGGGAAAGTGGGGATGGCGGTATATGGAAGGGGAGTAAATCGATTTTCAAGCATTTCAAGCAAATTCTAAAAAAAAAAAATCTATGTAGCGATCTTTTATAAATTCGGGGCAAAGTGAGAAGATTGTTAGATCTCAACTAATGTATTGATCAATCTTTTCGATGTGTGTACACACACACACCCCCTTTATTGAACACGGTGGGACGGATGGTAAACTAGGGCGCACTGATTGGACGTCCGGATACACCCCCCCCCACCCCAACCCCTCCATATATTAGTGGGGAGGGGGTAACGTTATTTGTTGTTGTTGTTTTAAAATTTGATGTTTGTTGACATTATTATTATTATTCTATTTGGCATAGAGCAATCTTGTGTCAGATATTAGGTCAATCGAACTCTGTTTAGTACTGACTCACGGACATGTTCACCCACTTAAAGTATAAACAACACATTCTGGTTCAGGAAATATTTATAACTATTATCTGCTTGGACAAAATATATGAAGAAAGAAATAATTTGTTCACATGGGAGGACCCATTCAATGACAGGGGGGTGGGATTCAGAATTGTACATTTCCAATTTTAAAAAAAGCTACCAGATATTTTAAAGCGAGATGACGTTTTTAACCTGTTGGGCAACATGTTGTTGGTGTGTGTGTTTTGTGACGTAGTGCGCATGTGTGTTAGGGTCAGACGCCAAAATGGCGATATGTTTATGTGTTTATTCAGATGTGATTTATTGGAAGGATTAAAAGAAAGAAGGGAATCATCGTTGAGTCTTCATTCAATGGTGGCAGTGGTAAAATGTGGTAAGTGGTGGAGGATCATAATTCTACGCAACGGAAATAATTGTTAATTTTGATGAACAACAAATGGCTGAATGGTTTAACCCACCCATGAGTCTGGGGAAGTCTGGGCATAGTAGTGGGATTCAAACTACCCGAAAATTTCGGCAAAACCGGAAGATCAACATCCCCAAAGTATTGATTTTTTAGCGTACAATTTGGCATGAACAAAAAAATCTGGCATTGGTCTCACACTTTATATGCCATCAAATATTACACGTTATTGATTGTCTTCTACATTTTTAAAGAGATTCAGGGAAGAAATTTTGGGAAATAATTATTTTTCAAACGTAAATGGAAGTGACACTCGACCGGCTGTGTTGATTGAGTTGTTATATCAAGTGTGCTGTAGTTGTTATATCAAGTCTGCTGTAGTTGTTATATCAAGTCTGCTGTAGTTGTTATATCAAGTATGCTGTAGTTGTTATATCAAGTCTGCTGTAGTTGCTATATCAAGTCTGCTGTAGTTGCTATATCAAGTCTGCTGTAGTTGTTATATCAAGTCTGCTGTAGTTGTTATATCAAGTATGCTGTAATTGTTATATCAAGTATGCTGTAGTTGTTATATCAAGTATGCTGTAGTTGTTATATCAAGTCTGCTGTAATTGTTATATCAAGTATGCTGTAATTGTTATATCAAGTATGCTGTAGTTGTTATATCAAGTATGCTCTAGTTGTTATATCAAGTATGCTGTAGTTGTTATATCAAGTCTGCTGTAGTCTTTGTCTCAACTTGTGTGTTAGTATGATTTTTCATTTTTTAAACCGGTTTCACTGCAGATCCCGGTAAAATGAAAACAGCGGTCTTGGTGAGATGAATCGGATGAGAAATCGGACAGTGGGCGAAAAATATTCTGATGCCGACAACTTTCTATGTTGACCAAGGCTCTCACATGTATCTGACCAAGGCTCTCACATGTATCTGACCAAGGCTCTCACATGTATCTGACCAAGGCTCTCACATGTATCTGACCAAGGCTCTCACATGTATCTGTCCGCGGTTGTAAAACATGCATCTGACCAAGGCTCTCACATGTATCTGTCCGCGGTTGTAAAACATGCATCTGACCAAGGCTCTCACATGTATCTGTCCGCGGTTGTAAAACATGCATCTGACCAAGGCTCTCACATGTATCTGTCCGCGGTTGTAAAACATGCATCTGACCAAGGCTCTCACATGTATCTGTCCGCGGTTGTAAAACATGCATCTGACCAAGGCTCTCACATGTATCTGTCCGCGGTTGTAAAACATGCATCTGACCAAAGGCTCTCACATGTATCTGTCCGCGGTTGTAAAACATGCATCTGACCAAGGCTCTCACATGTATCTGTCCGCGGTTGTAAAACATGCATCTGACCAAGGCCCTCACATGTATCTGTCCGCGGTTGTAAAACATGCATCTGACCAAGGCCCTCACATGTATCTGTCCGCGGTTGTAAAACATGCATCTGACCAAGGCCCTCACATGTATCTGTCCGCGGTTGTAAAACATGCATCTGACCAAGGCCCTCACATGTATCTGTCCGCGGTTGTAAAACATGCATCTGACCAAGGCTCTCACATGTATCTGTCCGCGGTTGTAAAACATGCATCTGACCACGGCTCTCACATGTATCTGGATGTAACAAGGAGATGAGGAGGGACGGGGAGAGACAACGATTGATGGAACACACACACACACAAACCGTTTGATTCTGGGCTACTGACCAGTAGTTACAATTTTAGTATAACATTGACTTATGCGGAGTTGAGTAGATGAGGAATGGGGGGGGGTAGGGGGTGGTGCGCGTGAGAGATCAATGAAAGAAGTCTTCCGGGGGAGCAACAGCTTGACCCCCCACACACATTCACACACCCTCTCTCCCACCCACCGCCTGCTAATAATGGCACCGTCACTACGGCCCTAGGGGGGCTTGACTTTTATTTTTTTTCGGTTTAAAAACAAAAAATAACCCGACTCTTGTATCTGGCTATGTTTGGACACATCGGGGGGGGGGGGGAACAGTGTGTCATTCTCTTGGTGTGGTGTGTGTGTGTGGTTACGGCCAAATAATGAGTTGTTGTTTTTGTTTTTTTGAGTTTCGCTGAAGGGCGTGACCTGTGTTTACATTTTGTGGTAAATCTCAAGAACCCTTTAGCGAAATAGATTACAGTTTGTTTTGTTGTTCTTTTTTACTTTTTCGTTGCATATGTTCATTTTTAAACTACGTCACTTGAACAGTATATGGCGTTGAATGGTAGTATATGGCAGTGAATGGAATTAGGCTACATAGTATTAATAGCAGTATATATCAGTCGTCTATATATCAGCTAATAACATATATATATATATCGCAGTGCATAACATTGACCAGCAATATATAGCAGTATAAAGCTTTGACTGTCAGTATATAGTAGAAGTAAATAGAAGTATACTTCAATGATTAGCAGTGTAGGCTATATGTCAGGGAAAACCAGTCAATGGCAGTAACCTATTTAGCACCATAAAGCGGCGTATAGTAGAAATGAACAGTATTGAAAGATTGAAAACAATGTGTATAGCGGTGGATGGCCATGCACACCAGGATGTAGCGGGGATAGCAGTATAAAAGTTCAGACTGTTCAAGATTGCATTCCAATAAGTTGAACTCATCTTTGGTCTATCTGCGTGTGTGCGTGTGCCTGTGTGCTTCTACTGTCTAGTTCGATTGGCCAACTTCATCTTCATTCTTTTTTTAATCTCTCTCTCTCTCTCTCTCTCTCTCTCTCTCTCGGTATTTACCAAAGTCTTAAAAGTCCGTACACTCTGTGAAGTTGTTCTTTGACAGATAACACCATCAGTGACTGTATGAGGCCCGGGGGGAGGGGGCATGATTGGGTTTTACTCACGGCCGATGCTACTACGCCCACCAGAAGTTCGTGGACACGTTAACTAAAAAGTAGTGTACAAGAAAAGTTTGAAGATTTGCAATAGCGCTTTTACGTGGAGATAAAGTCCGTGTAAACATTTTTAGAATGATTTTTTTTAACAATATAATTGGCTCATGAACTAACTACCATTTCATTTACCGGTCAGTTGAAGAAGTTACAAAAGCTAGTTATTAAACTGAATATATATATATATATATATATATATATATATATATATATATATATATATATATATATATACATACACTAGTGCGTGGTGTCGATGTTGGCTGTTTCCCATAATTAGCCAGTGGCTATTCCTCTGTGTCCACTACAGTATTGACCAGTACTAACTGCTATCGATGAATTATGTGGCTAGTCTTTGGACATAACCACTAAGCTACAAAAATTGACTAGATCTGTATTTGATTTTTTCACAAACACAAATCGATGTGAATCAGATGCGATCAGATCAATAAATAACAACAAATGTATTTCTTTTTTTACACCTGAATTGTTTACAAACTTTACTTCGAGTTATTTACAAACTGTACTTCGAGTTATTTACAAACTGTACTTCGAGTTATTTACAAACTGTTTTTCGAGTTATTTACAAACTGTACTTCGAGTTATTTACAAACTGTACTGAGAACATTTAGTGTGATAAACACTAATAATATTAATTTTGATAATTTTTTTTTTAATATAAAAATACACACATGGTGTGAATATATTTTAACATTTTTTTGTCACATTAACAAACAACCCCACTGAAACATCAGCAGACGATAAAATACAATAACGGCCAAATTTGATGATGACAGGAATAATCCAGTCCCGGCTGGCTGCTGTTATTGTCGTGGACATAGCCATGGCGTTCACTATAACAACACATTGTGCTTTTGTGGCTGTTCTTGGCTTTCTGTTGTGGCTGTCCTCAACTGTTGTCATTGTCTGTTGTCACCGATTCCCTCCATTCATACAGTTTGTATTGATTTATATGAACGCTGCGTTTGTTGTTGACAGACCAACAAACAAACTGACCTTTGACATTTATTCACATCTGATATTTGACTCTAATGAGATTGTATCAATGACCAAAAAAAAATAATTGCGAAAATTTCGTTAGAGGGCCCCGGAGGTGGGGTGTAGGGTGTCAGTCACTTTCGCCATTTCAGATTTTTATCGATGGCCTTGCAATCAACTTGAATCAAAAATAGAATCAGAACTGATTGACACGGAATCGTTTTTTTTTAGCATCTACTCCATTCGAAAAGAGACAGCATATTGTGAGGTTCAGCTGCTCCTTTGGGAGTATATTTTGAAAAACTATTCATTAAACAGTAGCTAAATCTTGTGACTATTGTCTAAGAAAGGACACAGTTTATAAAACCAATATGGCTTTAGAACATATAGCAAAACGCACTGCTCTATATACTCCAACGTTTGTGGACATTTTAAAAATTCTTCTCGCTTGTGCCACTATCAGCTCAGTTTGATTGTTGTTATGTTGAAAGCTAGAAAAAAAAGGTTCCGGTAAGGCACTGGAGCGGATGTAGGTAGATTTTTGTGTCATTGTGTGACTTTACCCATTCTTCCCGCGGACTCTTCATATGTATGTGTGTGTTGTGTGTCGTGAGTGTGTGTGGGGGGGTGTGTGTTGGTGTATGCGTGTTAGATTTTGCTTTCTACTTACTTACGTTGTTGTTGTTATTTTTTTCCCTGTCCTACAAGGCTCTCCTCCAATCCCACGACGTGGTAGCTCATGAGGTCTACAGTGAAGACTCCGCCCACCACGGATCCCCAGGCTCCGCCCACCATTCCTCTGTCCCCGCCCACCACTACGTCAATGGCAGCATGAGCGGGCCGGGCAACGGCGACCTGGACGGCCACCACCGGAACGACAACATGGCGGACAGCGTCATGCGGGTGCGGCTGGTGCAGTTCCAGAAGAACACAGACGAGCCCATGGTGAGTACAACACACACGCACGCACGCACATGTTTATTGCTCTGGTCATTGATGAAGCGCTTAGTTTATTGGTCAACCGTAACCAGTCATTACTCGGTTTTCGACGAAAAGCCATCCGAATACTATCAGCGAAAAGCCCTCCGAAAACTATCAGCGGAAAGCCATCCGAAAACAATCAGCGAAAAGCACTCCGAAAACTATCAACGGAAAGCCATCCGGAAACCGGTTAAAAAAAAGAATCAGTTAATATGCCTCAATTGTAATGAAGTGCTTCCAAATCTTTCCAGAACACGCGCTGTAGAAATTAGAAATGTGATTGAATAATAATAATAATAAGCATAATTTCACCAACTAATTATTTAATAGGCGACGTCACCTTATAGGTCAAGTCAGTCCCGTAGCGTGAAAATTCTACAGCATTGGCCTGGCCAATAGCAGGGTGGGTGGGCAGGAAAAAAAATGTTACTAGGTAGAGCAAACAAGCAGAGAGGGCCAGACAAAACGCAGAGGGGGGGCTGGAGGCCCCCCCCCCCCCCGCACGCTTCGGGCGTGGGTCAAGTCATGCCATCTTGCAGTACTTAGCATTTAGAGAAAGAAACTACGCTACAAAGATTATTTTCACTAGAGCACTTTTATTGCCCATGTCAGATTGAAGCGGTAGAATGTTACCTTGACAAATGTCTTATTAAAACGGTAAAGCATGGAACTCATTTGTCGCCAATTCGTTAAATTTCGAGCGTACTAAGCGACACAGTGTCTTGGCACGTTTGTATTGTTAAAATATGCTTCGATGGCGCATGCACGGGTCGCGCCTGACTCGTCCAGGATTCGTTAGAATACCTCGGTTAAAATGGCGCAACGCTCTTGGCATCTTAACGAGTTCCAGTGAGGGAGGTAGATGTCTGGGAATGCGCGACTCAAAGCCGTGCGCCACACCAAGCAGGTTTACACGTCTCACCACCACCACCACATAGCTGACAATCATTTCTCCACACTCGAGCTAAAAATATCAAGCTAGACATTCTCACCACTCGGCTGTTTGCTTTCGCACTTGAAAATTTCCTTCTTATCGATGTGAAAGTGACTCGTCCCGGACACAACGTCGGCATCCAGGAGTTATCTCGGGACAAGCTTGCTGCACGCCTGCGCGAAAGCGGAAATCCGGGATAGATTCTGTTACGGTTGACTTCGCTCCAGACCAGCGGCGTAGGGAGGAGGGGGTCATCATGCCCTGGGCGCTACTCACAAAGGGGGCGCCCAACGGTATATTTTACATATGGTTTGTATGGTTTTCGAATGTGCCCCGGACGCGAGTTAAGCTCACTACGCCATTGCTCCAGACATCCCGCTAATCTTTCATCCACTGAACTCATCCTTTTTCATTTCGGTGATAATTTACAGTTAACTTGTCCGCGTAACCATGACAACAAATGTTTCTCAAATTTATAAAAAAATAAAATTTGAAATTCAACAAACTTCTTTTGTTTGAAAATATTATTCTGACTAGGTTTGCGTTCTTAATTGTCGATATCACGTGGTTTGTGTATTGGTTGATAAGTTTGTGCGCTCATGTTCACTACTAACGACATTATTGTCTACTAGTTGCACCCTGCAAAACCTTTGCATAGAGTTATATTCCCTTAGTTTGATCGGAAGGCTAGGTTATTTTTGGTTTCGGGCAGATCCGATTTTGTCACTATTTTATTACAATTTAAAGATGCTAATGGGTCATTCCATGTCAACTCAACCAGTTTTTTGACAATTGTTCACCCGACCCCCTCAGATCTTCCTGAAATTTTCAGGGCTTGTGGTACATTCAAAGTTGAGTGATTCCTGAAAATTTCAGGCCATTTGGTCAAAAACTTTCTGAGTACTTGCCAAGGTTAACAAGTGTGAAAAATATGAAAAGTGTGAATTACTGTCCACATGGTCACCTGGGGGTCGCAATAAGTGCAAAAATGGACGACCATGATGCTTAAAGGAGCCCACCATGAGTACACTATTATTGATTAACAGGAATTCTCTATCAAAATAATAAACACATATATGGTACTTACTAATTGTATAACAAACATCATTTCATGTCTTATAGGTTCTTGGCTATACCGAGTCAAATATTGATGAAAACTGTCTGAAGTGCAATGTTTGGACATTTTTAGGGCATTCTGTGTGCAAGCTACACTTAAGATAAATACTTCATTCAACTTAGGACAAAACAATGAGTAAATACTGAAAATTTCAGCCTGATACCTCTTTTTGTTTTTGAAATATTCACGTTCAAATATCGCGAAAATGTAAATGTCACGCGCACTCGCGACTACCCCTAAAAATTTAAAAAATCATATCTCAGAAAGTTTTTGACCAAATGGCCTGAAATTTTCAGGAATCACTCAACTTTGAATGTACCACAAGCCCTGAAAATTTCAGGAAGATCTGAGGGTTTCGGGTGAACACCGCTGGTTGAGTTGACATGGAATGACCCTAATATGTTGTAGAAATACAAAAACACAAACAAACAAATATTTAAATTGAATTAATTCACATTTTGGCCTTTGGGTTTCATGTTTGAAAACCTCAGAAACCAGTCAAAACTGAAGATTTTAAAAAAAAAACATCGATCGAATCGAGACGCTACTTTTGAATTCTTGATTTCCGCTTTCGAAATAACGCCGAAGCGAGACCGCTGTTATTATATTAGAAGATTTTACATGAGGTTTTCTATGTTGTATACATGTATATATTTATTTATTTATGTATTTGCTTCCACCCACCAGGGCATTACGTTGAAAGTGAACGATGACGGCCAGTGTTTTGTGGCGCGTATCATGCACGGCGGGATGATACACCGGCAAGGTGAGTACAAACTTCGTGGCTAATTCCTCCATGTGTCTCCCTGTAAACCGTGTGTGTGTGTGAGCAAGTGACATACCACGTGATAGGTGCCAGTGTGTGTGTGTGAGAGAGAGCACGTGACATACCACGTGATAGGTGCCAGTGTGTGTGTGTGTGTGTGTTCACCTGAACTGTCTGTTGAAAACATCGCCTGGTGTGACAGGTTGACGTGATTCCCCTATGGGCTGAAATCAGGGGGCCGTTCTCAAATGACAGACGAAAGGGGGTGGGTGGGTGCAATAATAAAAAGGGGGAACCCTTCAGTAATTAATTCCATATTAAACTATGATGACAAGTGACCCTCCGAACATTTTTAAAGATCTCTGCCTTTGACCCCACCCCCTCCACCCCGAATACCTAAAAGAAAAAAAACTCGCAAGTAGAACTAAATACGCCACTGCATTGAAGGCGTTACGTTTGGCTTGCATTGCAAAAATAGTCAGTTGGTGACTTGATGTTTGCTTGTATGTTCTTTAACTTATAAAAAGTATCTTTTCTTCAATTCATTTCGCTCTGTTGTCATATGAAGTATGCGGTTTAGAGACTATGGTATTGCTTCATTTCATCTCGCTCTGTTGCCATATAATGTGTTGTGTTTAGAGACTATGGTGTTGCTTCATTTCATCTCGCTCTGTTGCCATATAATGTGTTGTGTTTAGAGACTATGGTATTGCTTCATTTCATCTCGCTCTGTTGCCATATAATGTGTTGTGTTTAGAGACTATGGTATTGCTTCATTTCATCTCGCTCTGTTGCCATATAAAGTGTTGTGTTTAGAGACTATGGTATTGCTTCATTTCATCTCGCTCGGTTGCCATATAAAGTGTTGTGTTTAGAGACTATGGTATTGCTTCATTTCATCTCGCTCTGTTGCCATATAAAGTGTTGTGTTTAGAGAGTATGGAGTCGCTTCATTTCATCTCGCTCTGTTGCCATATAATGTGTTGTGTTTAGAGACTATGGTATTTCTGTTTAGTTCGTTTAACATCTGAAGGAAGAATATATGTTCAGTCCAATTAATCCACGTGAATTGTCTCAACCTTGACCTGCAACTGGCGTGCGAGTTGTGACCTCCCTAAATCTACATTCGGTGCCTGACGCCCGAGTGATGACGAATCTCTTCTACACTGGAGATTCATTTTTGATGTAACGCTCGGATCTCCGATGCACTTTTATTGAATACAAAGAGAAGATTTGTCTGTGAGTATCTCCAACCCCTCCCCCCCCCCACCCCCCAACGATTTACTTAGCGCTGTTTGGTTTTCTCTGTGTGTACGCCTTTGTATGCTCCAGGGTCGTGGCCATCACCCCTACTTCCCCCCCCCCCTCGATCAGGCAACTCGTTATTCCTTCCCATCACGGTAGTGTTGTTTTAGTCCCAGGTCCTATTTTAGTTTCAGTTTTTATTTCGTTTTTTCTGTAATAATTTTAGTTTTAGTCTAGTTTTAGTTTTAGGCCCAATTTTAGTTTTCGTTTTAGTTTTCGTCGACTAAAACACCAGAGTTTTAGTTTTCGTCTTATTCATTTTAGTTTCACTTTTAGTTTTAGTCTTGTAAACACCAATTACAAATAACATCATTGTTCATGACCAATTGTTGAAACAGATTGAAGCATAATAATAGTAGTCACAGAGATGACAGCTCAGTGTACTGAAACTGAGTCATTTCATTGAAGAGTGAAGTAATTCTATTATTTTGATGACTTATATTCAGGGTTGTTAGTATCGAAGTATCGGTATCGGCCAATACAG
The DNA here is from genome assembly GCA_021962125.1 of Bulinus truncatus. Lineage (NCBI taxonomy): Eukaryota > Metazoa > Mollusca > Gastropoda > Planorbidae > Bulinus > Bulinus truncatus. The sequence continues at coordinate 3,130,999 of JAGDYQ010000030.1, read as the reverse complement.
TATCGGCGATACTTTTTTTATTATTGGTTGCTGTATTGCCGATCCTTTTTGTATCAAGTATTGATTTGTGTATCGCCGATACAATTTAAACAAAAAAATTTCGATACTCTATACCGATACTTTACTAGTGCCACTATTTGCAAAAAAACAATAGCGATTTTAATACATTGTCATCTACATAAATTCAATCCCTTCTAGCAGCCATCAACTCTACCAATATTAACGACAGCCACCTCCCCATCAATACACCACGGTCGGCGAGTTGAAGGAAAAATTTAGCTTTAATCTTCTTTTGAAGACTCTTTGCGCGCCGAGGTCTATAAATGTTATTCTTAGATTCTTTCATTCATTTACTTTCTTTCTGTCAACTATTTGTTCAATGTTTTAATGAACGACAGAAAAGAAAACTTAATTTTTTTATCCATCTGTCAGTTATACACACACACAACACACCCACACACATATATATAAATGTATATGCTGTAAGTGTTTATAGGTTATATAGTGATAAATTATATACCTTACTGTATTCTTGTGTGTATGTTTGTTAATTGAGTTGTTAATTCATTTGTGCTTATTTATATTTATAAATTGTTTTTGTTTATTAATTCATTTTTTTAGTATTTACTACATTTCATTAAAAATAATTAATTGAATGGTATTAAATTCTAAAACTGTATGTTTTAATTAAAATTGAAAAATTTGTAATAAAACAATATCATATAATTAACACATATTATATTATTAAATAATATGCCGAGTTCAACAAACAATACAATTTGGGTGGTGAAAAACAATTAATTGAATAGAAATACATGAACATCAACAAATTTTTAAAAAATACAGTGGATTCCGCTTTATTGGGACACCGCTTATGTGGGACATATCTCAAAGAAACCAAACCAAGAAGCCAATAGTAAATTTGTATGTTTAACTGGGACAGCCGCTTAATTGGGACAAAAATGTCGATTTTCCGTTTTGAAGCCCAGGGGCGTATTTACGGAAGTCTCCGTAGTTTTCTAGCATGCTGTTTGTTCTTTGTTGTATAATGGGGGAGGGGAGGGTCGGTTTTATACAACTCTGTGAACCCCCTGATTTAGATTCAGGCTTAATCGGGGTGGGGGGGGAAGGTTTATTTATGACTTAAAGTATCAAGCCCTCTGTGTTTTTTTTTCCGAATGTAATTGTCCGATATGAAAATATACCACGATGGGGGCCCCTCCAAAGCTTATGGGGGGGGGGGTTCCTGACATGTGTTTGGGTTGCCTCTCCCTCGAGGAGGCCTCTGTGCCCCCCTCCCCTCGGTTCCGAAATACCGCCACTGCTGCTTGCTCGTGAGCCCTGGAGTGGAGATCAATTAACACGTTGTGAGTTTGTAATTATTTTTTTTTTGGCCAGTCTGGCTATTGTGCGATTGGCTGCTGAAGAATTTGAAAAAAAAAAAAAGTCAGAAGACGTCCAATTGACGTCATACATCTGAGCCGGGGGGGGGGTAGGTTATGAATTTTATGGGGGCCGGGGGGGGGACGTAGAAGGCGCCATCGATTGACTTCCGGGCAAGAGCACAGGAGAACGTTGTCTTTGGCGTGTGTTTGGTTTTGCTCACTGTATTGCAATCCTCCCCCCCCCCCCCAACGTATATACTTTCCAATCTCCGCCGACACGTGGATACATACAATACACACACACACACAATGTCTCTTGGGTATTTATTATGTACTCATCGTCTCCATTGCAAGTCTTAAAGCGTTTGTACGTGTACTTGCACCTTGAGTACTTGTACGTGTAATTGCACCTTGAGTACCTGTACTCGTACTTGCACCTTGAGTACTTGTACTCGTACTTGCACCTTAAGTACTTGTACTTGCATGGTCGGTGTCTGTATTCACAGTGGCATTACATTACATTCTGAGGTGTAGGTGGGTGGGGGGGGGCACCACATAAAAACGATCAAACTGCCCCACCCCCCGGGGGCAGTGGTTGTAATGTTCGATTGATATCTCATCTTTACGGTAGCAGTTTAACGTGTTCAAGTTTCTGGATGACCCAACCACCACGCGCCACTACAACACAACCCCCCACACACACACACGCACACACCACCCCCACCTCTCATTCCCAGGCACTGGTGTGTACACTCGTGGCCCCTCCCTGGTGTATGGGACATCGATACATTTTCTGACCATCACTGAGTCAATTTTTTTTTTTAAATGACGTTTCCTTCACCTTACTGTGCGCTTACTATAAAAAAAAAACAAAAAAAAATTTCATTAATATTCATACAATTCGTTACCGTGCGATGTGTTTTAGATTAAGTCTTTTACTTTATACATTACAATCGCTAGTGTATCTCTACTTTAAAAAAAAAAACATATTTATGTGGTGTGTGTGTGTGTTCAGTGACGCCACTGGGTGTGTGTGTTCAGTGACGCCACTGGGTGTGTGTGTGTGTGCTCAGTGACGCCACTGGGTGTGTTTATCATTTCCTTCCCGGACTCTCACCCACCCGTTGACTAAAATCCTCTTCCCCAACCCCTTGCCTGATCCGACCCTGCCTTACGTACCCCCCCCCCACTTCCTCCCCCATGTCACGTACGGACTCAGACCAGTATCGACCAAAACTAAAAGAGTCAATCACGGCGTCACGTCTTTGGGGGTCCTTTTCATCTCATCTTCCGACTTTCGTCTCATCTAAATTATTTTCTTCTTTTCTTCCAAATTTTTTTTTTCTCATCGGTATGTTATATGGTCATATACCTCCCCCCCCCCTTTCTTTTAAGCTTCCTCCTGCCGCCCACCCCCACCCTACGGGCACACACCACCTCCCTAGTCTTCTTATAGTTGTCATCTATTGGAGTGAAAAATGTATGAATAAGAACTCATTTCCGGTCCCGCGACCAGTCCCCCCCCCCCCCAGTAATGAGGGCGGCCTCGTTTTGAAAACGTGTTGATGTACTGCCATGGTGACCATGTTCTAACTTAGAACATACGGCCCGTTGGTGCTGGTTTATCCGACCCGCGCATTTTAATTGTAAGTGCTGTACATTGATTGATATTATCCCTAGCTCATGTGAGCGTTATATCCATCCGCTCGTGGACTTGAGAACCCAAATGCGGCCCGCGATTCAAAAAAGTTAGCCCACCCCTTGATTAGCGGGGTCGGTTTTCAGCTCGTCGGTCATGATGATGATAGGTGTGGCTCTAGTCCTTGGGGAGGGGACGGGGGATGCGAACTCCAGCGACGAACGCCGTTAGCCTGGGCGGTTGCCCCCCCCCCCCTTCTGGATGTTACGGCCTCATTTCCATGTCTAGAATAGACGTTTAGGAACCCGTTGGTGGAGAGTCGGTAGTCTTGGTCAGCATTGCGTATATCATGGGTTCAAATCCCTGCCTTCGACCTCCACCCCCTCCCTTTCCAAATGACCCATATTGGTATTTCATTCGTCTCTGGGCCTCCGTCCTAGGTGATCGGTTGTTTTGTTTGTTTGTTTGTTTTTTTTTTATTTGGGGGGGGATCATGTGATTATTAATACGGTTGGATTGATAATAGTCCTGTCTAGCGCAGCGGATCTCAAGTCCTAATATTTGGGGTCCGCCGGATGTAACCGGCATCACGGGCTTCACATTTTAAAAAAAAAAAAAACCTTTTATAATATCGTCTAGTCTCCGATAGAGTTTTACTGAGCTCCTCACTGATATTTTGTTCAACTGTGCCGTGTGATGATTTGAAAAATAAACTTGGTCTGTTTGAATGAAGCGTTTCGTACAACCAATTTCTCTCACCCTGTTCCGCCTGGGTCGGTTTGTTTACATGTTATGTTATTTGGCTAAACTGGAGGAGGGTGTCTGTCCACGTGGGTTGTTGACGTGTGCTGTAGTCACGTTAGAACGGTTGGCTCAGATAGCTGACCGTTGTGAATGTGATTGTTGTGGTTGATTTGTTTAGCCTTCGTATACGTCAGGTTTTCTACTTTGACCTCCCTCCCTCCCCAGTGGACGTAAGAGTATTGTCTGTGTACATCTTCGTGTGTTGTGTCTGTTTACATCTTCATGTACTTTGTCTGTTCATATCTCTCTGAATTCTGTCTCTCCATCTTCCACTATTATTTATATCGCTGTTCCTATCTCACTTTTTCTCTTTCTCTCTCTCTTCTCTCTCTCTCTCTCTCTTCTCTCTCTCTCTCTCTCTCTCTCTCTACCTCCCTCGTTCCCATCTCGTTTTCGCTATTTCTGTCTGTCTGCTACACGTCCAACCATGACATCACAGCCAGCTGTGTCTGACGGAAGTGCCCCGCCCCCCCTCCCTCCATTTCAGGCACCCTCCATGTTGGTGACGAGATCAAAGAAATCAACGGAGTTAGCGTCCAGAACCAAGGGGTCGACCTCCTTCAGTCTATGCTGGTAAAGTTCACTTTTAACCTCTTCATTAATGCAGTGGTTCTCACAGTATGGGGCTGCGACGCCCTCCCCCCCCCCACCCCACACACACACATTGCCCAAGTAGTGGTGGTCGGGCATATCATTATGTATTGTAAAATCTCATACATATGTGTGTGTTTAATAACAGTTATTTCCCATAAGGGCTCAAGGGTTATGTGATCGGTTTGCTTTATTTTTTTTATTTTTTTTGTTTTTTAAACGGGTTTCATTGTTAAAATGTTGTAGAACCACTGCTCTATTGATATTTCGACACACACACACACAATTTGAACACTTTCCATCAGTCCAGTTCTTTGCTTTAGAGAACGAATTACTTCCGGTTCACTTCCATTACGAGCTGTAATGTTCCAGTGAGCAGAAAATCAAAGAACCAAATAATGGGTTGTAAAAAAAAACAAACAATTTCGGCACTCGGGACAGAAAGAAACTGAAATATTCGCCTCACACTGGACCCCAGTTCATGGTTGTCCCTTGTACATCATGCCACGGTGCCGGCTGTAAATCTGCCATGGGCCCCAGACATAAGAAACATTTCTGAACTGAACACATTTGTTAAAGTCTGTGTTGTTTAAATGTAGCTCAATTGGGGTCCACACTGGGTACGTAGAAAATCACCCTTTCTGTCTTACTGTTAAACAAAAGCCCCTCCCCCCCCCCCAGCCCCAGTGGTTTTTCATGGGACGGTGGCACTGGTTGACTTCCCCGGGTACCACATTCCTAGGAGTGGGGGGGTGTCATTTTGACCATTGACGTGTTCGAGTTGCAAGATGGGTCAACCATCATAACAGAACATCTGTGCTTGCCCCTCCCCACTTTCAAAATATTCATTAATCAAGATTCATTACAAATTTGACTCAAATGGGAGTTATCTTCCCCTGACAGGAAGTGCGACCGTTATGTTTACCATGTCTTTTTAAATGGCTCATTTAAACTATGGTTTAAATTTTGTTTTCCTTCTCTCAGAGAGACCTTAAAGGTTCTGTTGTACTCAAAGTACTTCCTTCTTCCAATTCCAAAAACGAGACCTTGCCACAGAAAGAGGTAACTTGTGACCTGCGAAAGGTCATCACATTGAAATAACCAGTTTACTCTTTTTTTTTCCCCAATACTTGTCAAGGTCATTTTTTAAAATCCCATTGAGTATTTTTAATCCAAATTCAGAATTTATTTTATAAAATCTAAGGTAATATCATATTTTGCTGACAATTATCTGAAACGAAAGAAATTACTCATGAAAAGTGCAACAAAATGCAATTTTTTTGTTATGAACCAATATAAATGAACAATTTAATGTCCAAAATGGATAATATTGATGTGAAAGTTTATAGAGAATAGAGGCAAAGTATCAATATTTATCAAAATAATAATTGTCGCTAAAATATAATATGGGAAAAAAAGTGATCTTGATTTTATCACAGGTTGGCTCTGAATCCAGGCTTGCAACCAATTTGGCACTGACACTTTTTTATTTGGGCAGAATTTTTTTTTTATTTCAATATATCCATCATTAAAAAAGAGAGAAAAAGAGTTTCCCTATTTATATATTTTATTGGCTCCATTGTTTAAAAAATGTCCATCTTAACAGCTGTATTTGCCTCTGGGCTATCACTGATTGGTTGCTATGAAGATAACTGGCAAATATAAAATAAAGAACTTGAAATGGTCAGTTAGCATTTATAAGGAATAGAGCCCTTTCTATGTGAAGGACGACTGGGCAAGTTTCTGAGCTGACCCCTGGAAAGTAGGAAAAAGACACAACTACATTATTACCCTAAGCAGATCTCTCTTTTTTTTTTTTCCTCCTTTTTTATGATGGATAAAAATATTCTGCCGACTTGCATTTTTAAAACTAATTTTCATTTATTCTAATATTACCTGCTTCACTTTTTTTTCACCCTGCAAACTAACAATTGACAAAAATATAAATGCACCTACCATGTATAGAAGGAGGCCCGAGGTAGTATTATACTCAAGATTATACCCAGCCTTCGGGTCTACGTGCCCCAGTGCGAGGTAACTCTCTAAAAAATAGAACACGTCGTAATGTACTGAAAACCTCTGATTTTCAAGGCATGTCGGTTTTGTATCAGTACAAGATGTTGTGAAGCATTGAAGAGAAATAGTAATAAGTATTATGTTGTCTTGCATGATTATAAATAGATTTAACTAAAGCATAAAGAATTTCAAACAATCAATACTGTATTTAAAAAAATAATAGGTTTTTTATTTAGGACTACACTGATAATAAATTATGTCGTACAATTTGATTATAAACTGTTTAGAAAAAACTATTAAATTTTTAATTTATATGTTAATGAAGGGTTTATAATTTCATAAATCAGTAATATTATCTTTTTGGCCTGAAAAAAAAAGCTTTCAGTCCAGAAAATATGTCACTTATTTCACTTATCAAACATTGCAACGAAACACTTGGAATTAAACTTAGCACTTGAAGACCAAGAAATTTCTTTCCTTCAGCATTTAAAGGCAAAGTCTAAAATATTTATGTCTAAACAAAATCAGTATTAAAATTCATATTTACATTAATGCTAGATAACTTTCATTTACAGTGGGCTTTTATATCTCTTTTTCAAAGCTTACGTTCTTATCTTTCTTTGTGTTGTCATTTAGCCCTCCCGTTTCTCAGTAAAAACCTGTTCAAGCTCACACTCTCAAGCGCTAGAATTATTTTTTTATATTCTGCATGCCTTTTTCTTCATTTATAATTTTAACTTGTTCAGAGAAAGTTTTAATTGGCTTTTGATACCCTTGTTCTCATTTTATTTTCGTAGATATGTGACCCTGTGTAGAATTTATTATTGTGTTACACTTTTTAGTGTTTAAGTCTTCACATATTTTTGTCACTTTTTAAAGTTGTCAATGTCTTAAAATAAAATGTAAAAAATATCACACTGATTTGTTACCTTAAGCAGAAATTTCAATTTTGTCATTAAACCCATTTTTTGTGTTGAAATTAATTTGATGAAACATGTATATGACATTTATAGAAAAAGAAAATTTTTATAAACTAATTGATGTTTTTTTGGGCTTAAATATTTTTTTTTATCAGTTAATTTCCAGTAAATAGGTTGAATTTATTCTGTTGTTTTGGTAGCAATTTTTTAAAACATAATATATAAATAATGTTCATAAATATCTGCCTATGTTTCTAAGTCACCCACTTATACATACAAACAATCTCTTTCCAGATTTATGTCAGGGCTCTTTTTAATTACGATCCACGAGACGATGACCTCATTCCATGTTCACAAGCTGGCGTGCCTTTTAATGTCGGAGATGTGCTTAGGGTGAGTCTACATTGCCTGACGGGATATATTTATCTCTTCTGTTTTATAGTTAGAAAAGTAAATGTTTTAAATAGTAAAAGTAAATGAATTGTTAATAAATAGTATTTTAACAAAACGGAAATTTATTAGTTTCATACTAAATTCTCAGTAGTCAGTTAGCTTGGATAAAAGTGATACATTTATATGACTTATTTCTAAGACAGTTTCTCTCAACTTATAATTAAAATTTCTTTCAGAGTCCAAGTGAAATCTGTTGTTTTTCAGTATTTAGAAAATTTTATTTTTATTTATTTTATTTACATACCTTTTTTTTTTCCCCCCCATTTTAGATTATTAGTAAGGACGATTCAGATTGGTGGCAAGCTAAAAAGTGGGAAGCCAAGAATAGCGGTCCAGCTGGCCTTATACCTTCTCCAGAACTGCAAGAATGGAGAACAGCCTGCGCAGCTATTGAGAGGGCCAAACATGAACATGCAGGTGAAAAATAAAATATAAATATTGGCAGGATTGTAAGTATTTTGTCATAACTAAACTGAATTATAAGTAAATTATGTGCGACTTGTTTCTTTATACAAAGATATTTCTGATGTTCCATTCTGAATATAAGTAGTTAGTATCTAATTAGTTTTACTTTATTATAATATTGAAATGATCTTCTAATGGTGATTGTTCATTCTTCTACCTGTTTGTGTTGTGTTCTATTTTTTTTTTAATTGTTCACTGAAAAGACTAAAGTATTTTTAAAAAAATCCAACAGATTTAATTGAGACCCTTTTTAATTTTTTCTGCTAGCAAACTGTTCGTGGTTTAATCGAAAGAAGAAAGACAAGTACCTAGCCAAGCATAATGCCGTCTTTGACCAACTAGACTTGGTCACCTACGAAGAGGTGGTGAGGTTACCTCAGTTTGTGCGGCGCACGCTGGTGCTGCTTGGCGCTCACGGGGTTGGCAGGCGGCACATAAAAAACACGCTCATCACTGCTCATCCAGACAAATTCGCTTATCCCATTCCACGTAAGTGCATGTAGGACTGCTGTTGATCATCTGTAATGTTTCCAATAGCAAAAGCAGGGAGAAAAATATTTCCCGGATATAAGAGCTTGATAGAGATTGGTTAGCGTAGAAATTACCTGTCCACTTAGGTCCTTCTGTAGCTGCCACTATGGCTATGTCCACTGTATTCCACTAGATTACCACTAGAAGTTAACTGGCATTTCTGGACTCAAACCCAAGTCTTGTGCAGTGCATAACAAGTTAATTATAATGCAACAACGACTCTTAAATTTTTCTTAATTACACCCCGCTAAGAAACTTGTTCCCTTTTCACCACCCACCCGTAAAGAAAGAAGAAAGTGTAAAAGAAAGTCAACATTTATTGTATACATTCTGGGCTGAGTAATAATTAAAACATTTGGCCACCCACACAACACACATTCAAACTGTTCCACTGACATTTTTGTCTTTAGTATTGTAGAAGGTGAGACGAAACTAAAGACATATATTGATATTTGTATTTTGGAATGTGTTTTTTTTTTCATCCCCATATTATGCATCTGTGTAGATTAATATATAATTATTTACATTTTTCAGACACAACTCGGTCACCTCGGCCTGGTGAGGAAGATGGTAAGAATTATTTCTTTGTGTCTCATGAGGCCATGATGAGAGACATAGCCAACAACGAATACCTGGAGTACGGCACACACGAGGATGCTATGTATGGGACCAAGCTAGAGACGATACGTGGCATACACTCCAGAGGTTTGATGGCCATATTGGATGTTGAACCCCAGGTTGGTACATGTAATATACAATATTTCTTCTGTTGAGAGTGAAGTTTTTAATTAAATTTCAAATGGTGAGTAAAGTTTGATTTAAAGTTTTTTAAAAATTGTTGCTATTACAGGGTACTTTAAAAATTACTTCAATTATTGAAGCCGTCAGATAGATAAAGTTCTTGAATTCATGCTGTATACTACTACATAGGACAGCAAAAAATTTTTCCACTTATCAAATATTTTTGTGGGAATCATAATTCTTTTTTTCAAACCAAGTTTTTACCAGTTTCAAATTCAGATGAAAGCTTTTGTAGATCCACCAATATAGTGGCATTTTCTTTGTTGGTTATGTGAAGCCAGTAACAGATGACTTATCAGATCTCTGGTATTCCATTTTTTTAGAAGAAAAAATATTATATTTTTACTGGTGCCAGTCGTCTGATGTAGACAGGACTGTCTTTAACCTGTGACCTTAATGACTGCACATCTATGAAACTGTTTGATTGGTTTATCACTTTTGGAGAGATTGGCACAATGCCGAGTTGAAATGATCATATTTTATGATGTCTGGGAAAATGTTGAATAAGTACTATGTTCTTGTATTTATTCTTTCACGAAGTGCCTGTTTTAGTGCTGATTGGCTCCCTTATTTCTGTTCCATTTGGGGCTGACTAAAACTTGTCACTTTATTCATCAAGCTCATCTTATAAATTGTGAATATTTTAATCTCAGGGCTTCTCACAATGCCAATGGGGATACAAATGTAATGACCCAGTATGAACATATTTTTAGTATCAAAAATGTGAAGGGGAAAAACCTTTACCATCCCTCGTTGTTTATATCCTAATAACTAACGTTGTTGTGTTCCCTCACATACAGGCCATTAAAGTCTTGAGGACCAGCAGGTTCTCTCCTATAATAGGTTTTATCGCATCTCCCACGTTGCAGGCTTTGCCAGAGGTACCATACACATGACTTGTACAGCATGATACTATTGGTGTTTTCAATTACCATTATCCATAGAGTACTGTTTGTTCTAAGCACACAGAAACCATTTTTTTTAATTATTCCAATTTCAGTAATAAACAGTTTCTGAAAAGTTCCCCGTGATGAATTCACGAGTAACAAAATATTACACTTTTTTTTTTTAATGTAATTTATTTCATAGCTTGGTTAAATTTTTCATTCTGTTGTGAGATAAACATTTTTTTTTTCCTTGAAGGTTTCTGATTGCTCTTAATTTTTTTATTTGTATTTTTCCATGGACAGTGGCCAGTCTTGTCCCCAAATTGTAAAATTATATCCCCTCTTTCTCCTTTATTTGTCATTTTTTTAAATGTTCATATTCTGATTTGCTTAATAATTTATGTGTTCTAGTTTTTGACTATTGTGACACATTCTAAGGATATTGACACTTGATGACATTGTGCAGGGAGATAACTGTGACAAGTTATTGGGGTTTTTTTTATGTGGAGTAAACTTGTAGGACCCATCATTGAAGTTTTTCATGTTTTTTTTTTTATATCTGGTGTAGAAAATGTATCAAATTGGTATCTTCTGTCTGTTCCTTTGTTCATGACAATACATGTTTCATTGAGGACTTACTGCAGCAAAACAAGTACTAAAAAATAGCTTTTTTTTTTATAGGATTTTAATAAAATTGAATTTTTATTACTTCTGTTGACAAAAATTTTTGTTAAACGGGGGGGGGGGGGGGGGGGTAATAATGTTCATTTATCTTTTGCTTCCTTTCGCTAACTGTTTCTTGAATTGTTTTGGTAATTTAAATGTTGTTTATTTTGTCTATTGAACGGCATGCTGTGGTGTTGGATGTTTGATTGTTGTGCTTTTGTTTCAGGCCCTCAAAGTGCTGCGTGCTGCTGATTATGCCCCTTATGTTGTGTTTATCGCTGCACCTCGGCCAGAGGATCTGCGTGAAACACTCCGGAGCGTCAATGTAAGTACAAGGCCAGATGTGGAACGGTCACGCTCTTTTCTTATTCTCTTGAATTGACCCAAGCTTGACAATATTTTTGCTTAAAATTCCGCATTAACCGATTTCTTGATTTAACACTTAATCTACAGAGTTTCAACAAGAATTTCATTTCCTGTCTCCGAACGTCATTTTTTTTTATTTATTTCATAGGTTGGGCACCCATCTGTTTTTTGGGGGGCCCATATTTTAAAAATTCATTAAAAAAAAAAATAATGATCAATTCACTTAAAATTTTCAACACAGAAACAAAAAAGATAGTAGATTTATAAGAAAAATATTTAATATGAATAAGATATACCGTATATACTCGCGTATAAGTCGAAAAATTTATGCCAGAATATATATGTCAAAAAACTGGGTCGACTTATACACAGGTCAATGCAATTTTCCAAAGAATGTTGGTGAAGAAACGCCATGTTTAACACATTAGACCGCCATTAAGTCGTGCAGTGAATGTTTCCCTTACTCTATTACATGTTAAGCCTGCAACACTATAATGATATTAAATATTAAATTTGAATGTAAGCTTTAGTTATTCCAGGTTCCAATTGTGCTACTTTCAACCGGATGTTGACAATAAAGAGAAAGGGATCAAATGGAGTTGCGCGGTAGCGAAACCGGAACACAACATTCCTTTGGCGCAATTTATAAGGAGTTAACTATGAAATTATGAGGCTTCATATAGGCCTATATAAAGAAACCGCTATATGTTAGAAGCCCATTTGAGTTGAATACGCTGTAGACGTCGTACATATTCTGCCTTATTTCACATAGCTTTACGTTATTATTAAATTAGAATAATATAAAAAAACTTTTATCGTTAGAATGAGTTCTGAGAAGAAGACACGAGCTTCATATCCTGCGTCATTTAAGCTAAAAGTGATTAAACATGCCGAGGAAACAAATAATTGTGTAGCTTGGAGGGAGTTTGGCGTTAACAAAAAACTCGTAAGAGACTGGAGGAAAAGTAAGGATACTTTGCAATCGATGCCAAAGTCGAAGAAAGCATTACGTTTTGGAATATCGCCTTTCAGTGGACTCGAAAAAGACTTGGCTGACTGGATTTTGGAATGCAGGCAAAATGGTTGCATTGTGACTCGTTCCAGCATTAGGATACGCGCCCTTCAAATGGCTAAAGAAGAGAAGTTCCTAACAATTGATGGTATACTGGAATTTAAAGCATCAGCTGGTTGGTGTACTCGGTTCATGAACCGATATGAACTATGCCTTCGTCAGCGGATGAAAATCGCACAGAAGCTGCCGAAAGACCTGGAAGAAAAGGTCACTTTGTTCCATAAATTTATTATTAAGCAGAGGCGATGCCACGAATTTGATCTGAGCAATATTGGCAATATGGATGAAACACCAATGACCTTTGATATGGCAGGTAATAAAACTGTGGCAGGCATTGGTGAGAAGACCATACTTGTTAAAACTACTGGTCATGAAAAGACTCATTTCATCGTTGTACTGTCTTGCCTGGCAGATGGCACAAAACTCCGCCCAGTTTTAATATTCAAGCGGAAAATGGTTCCTAAGAACTTAAAACTTCCTCCAACCATTATTGTTCGTGTTCACCCCAAAGGCTGGATGGATGAGGAGGGAACGAAACGGTGGCTGCTTGATGTATGGGCTAGGCGACCAGGAGCGGGGCTAAAAAAACGCCCATCACTATTGGTGTGGGATATGTTCCGTGCCCACAAAACGGAGGAGGTGAAGGATGAAGCAAGGCAAATGGCTACCACATTAGCTGTCATTCCAGGTGGTTTAACATCCATGCTCCAGCCATTAGATGTCTCGCTGAACAAGCCATTTAAAGACAATGTGCGGAAGATGTGGGAACAGTGGATGTGCTCTGGCCAAGCAAAATTAACGAAAGGCGGGAACCTGATGAAACCAGACCTAGATTTGGTAGCGAAATGGGTGAAGGATGCGTGGGATTTAATTCCATCAGAAATGATTAAAAAAATCATTCATTAAGTGCGGCATCAGCAATGCAATGGATGGAACAGAGGATGACGCCATCTATGATGACGACGACGAAGACAACTCTACATCAGATGATTCGGCAGATACCGACAGCGAAAATGATATTTATGCAGATGACGTAACAGATGAACAGTTCTACCAATTATTTGGACATTCTGATGACGAATATTCGGATTTTGAAGGATTTGAATGAGAAACTTTGGCCAAATTTGGCAAACTTATTATATGTCTGAATAAATAAAGTTAATTACGATATTTGTTTGATTTTGTAAGCTCCTCAATTTCTAGTCTCGACTTATCCACGGGTCATAGCAAATTCTTTAATTTTTGGCCTGAAAAAGGGGGTCGACTTACCCGTGAGATCGACTTTTACGCGAGTATATATGGTAAGTTGAATTCTAAAAAGAAAAATACAGGAACAAAAAAATGTGTCCCGTCAAAATTCAAGTCAGTGTCTAGAGTCTTTAGTTGTTAGCGATTTCCCGACCATCATCTCTGTACTGCTTTCATCACCCAATATCTCAGCTGATACATTATTATATAAAGTTCTTAATTTGTATTTAGTTCAAGATCATCAAATAAATAGCAAATTTGTAAAAATAAATAATTTCCGATCATTTTTGCTAACTTTTCAAGTTTCTGGTATTAACATTTAAAAGATCGTAAAAAGCTATTACAAAATCAATTTAGCCGAAAAACTCGGCAAGCATTAATAATAAAACCGACATACTTCCAGAAAATCCCATTATTATTATATACTGACACTGCATAGTGAATTGATCCCACGGTAAGGTTACTATGTAAACATGAAAGGCTGATCAGCGATATGGTGGATTAAATGTTAAAATACAGTCCAAGTTGATTTATAATATTTTTGTAAATAGTGAAATTTTAAGGCTTTGTACAAACTCCGTGATTTCTGAGTGATGTTATTTAATTTGCAAATTTACTTTTTAGCAGAATTAATTTTATTTTAAATTGAATAATTGCGACTGCTTTTGTTGATAGATCTGCTCTTTGTTTTCAATATTTTATAAGAAATATCATACAAATAGCTAAGCTTTATTCATGCATCTTTGTCGTTCTTCCCGGGTTGTACGTTAAACAAACAGTATAATAATATAAATCAGGTATCTATTATGTAACAATTGTGTATCAGAACCATTGTTATATTTATAACAGGAATCAGAAATTGCTCAGCCTCAGTAAATTTTTTATCATTAAAACTCTTTACTATTTAAATTATTTTCAACAAAACTGCAACATGCCATGCATTATTGAAACGTAATTAAAATTATATATTTCTAATTAATAGCTAAACAATCGGTACTAAAATGCACCATTCCAGATATAGAACTGCAAAAAATTTCTTGGGGAGTGGACTCACTGAGATCCCCTCCCCAAACCCGTCCTCTCCGTTCGCAAGCTTTTGGCGCTTCGCGCCTCCATGCCCCCCCTCCCTCCCGTTATCGCAAGTTTAGCTAATACATCATTAAATTGTCGAAATATTTTTTGTTCTAAGACCAATTTTCAACAATGAAAACAGTTTTGCCCCCAAATCAAAGTTGTCTAGATCCACCCCGATCATTTCTTCGGCATCCCCGAAAATGTCTTCGCCCCCCCCCCCCCAACCCAATATTCCTGGCTACGGGCCTGCATTGTGCTCTGATAATTATTAATGGCTGATCATCTTTTTTCTTTGTGTTGAAGGACTCCAGTTTAGAAAGACTGGCCAATGAAAGTAAAATACTTGAGAAAGCCTACGGTCATTTCTTTGACCTGAAGATAGTAAACAATGACATCGAAGAGACCATTCAGACCCTGGAGAGAGCCATAGAGGAGATTTGCTCCACGCCGCAGTGGGTGCCGGTCAGCTGGGTGTACTGACCCCTGCGTCAGACAGACGATTGTGAGAAGAAATTCATCTTGAGAGCTTTTTTACTTTTTTTTGTTTTGCTAAATTTTAATAGGTGCACAAGACGTGATTGTTGATTGTCCATTGAGGTGCCGGCAGGCCATAGTGACACAACATGCGATGTAGGTTGTGTGTCTGTTGGTGTGTTGGGTGTACCTGCTGTAAATGACCAGATACTGAAAGTAGTATTTTTTATGAGCCACAGATTGTAGTTTTTATTTGTTCAAATTTAAAATTGATGAAGAAATGTGTGGGAGGGGGGGAAAATGCAAATCATAAACTATAAATAATTATGTACATGTTGTGTTTTTATTTATGTGGATTAAATGTTAGCAGCGAGTACACAATAATAATTAGTTTTGCTTTCAGTAAAGGTTTAAAGAAAAAAACAGTCTCTGTTTTGTACAATCTTTTTTTTTTATTTCAACTGTGAAACACCATATTGATAAACTTTGAAAGATGCAATCCATTCCATGTAAATTATGTCATCAATACGTGTATCTTATTCAACATGAATGTAAGGAAACTTGCTCATGTATAAAACTGAATCCCTTGACGCATATTAAGTACATTGATTTTTTTTTTAATAAGTGTAACTTTTTTTTTCCCCCTGGCACAAATTTATTTAGTCATTCTGGAAAAACAAAAATGGTTGAAAATGAAAATATGTTGGTTGTTACGTGAAATGTTGGCTGTTGCGTGAAATGTATTACTGTCATAAATTTGCTTTTTCTGACATTAGCTGCTGAATGATATTTTTTCTGAATACCTTTCACAGAGCGGACAAACTATTTATAATTTTTTTAAATTCTAAGTGAAATAACAGATTTATATATTTTTTACTTTGAATTCTGCATCAGTTTGAGCCATTACGCTATAATAAAATGCAGTAATGTCAGAGAAACCTGCTTTGGCTTAGGCAACCCAACATACACCCTCGACATTTAATGCCACTTAATTACTTCCAGCATGATATTATTTTTAAATTTTTTTTTTAAGTAAAATGATGCTACATAATATCTATCATACAATTGGGCCAAAAAAATCCAGCCCAAAAATTCTCTTTTTCCTATTAAAAATGAATATTATTGCAGAAACAAACATACATTTTTTTTTCTAAAATGAGTTATTTTGTTAAAATCTTTCCAAAGTAGTTGGTCTGCTCCTGAAATTCAATCCTTTTTTTTTTATTTTTCTGTTCCCTCATTAGTTTTCTGTGTAATTAATTTTGTGTACATTGCAAAATACAAACTGGCATACCTTGCTCTACTTGTTTCTGTTGACAAACTTAAGTCATTGTGATAAACAAAAGTTGTACATTGATTGTCTGGTCCTTGGTGACTGGAGAAACGAGGGATAAATGTTAAACCGCATATTTATATTTCTTATTTATGCACATGTATTATACTTGTAGTGAAATTTAAAAGAAAGAAAAATAACAACCTCCCCTGTAAGCAGCACGACATTAAACTTATTTGTCCTGGTATTTAGTACATTTAGCATAATAATTTCATTGTATTTGTTTTGATGTTCACTTGTCAATTGTTTTGGTTTCTCTTTGGTTTTTCATTGTTGCCCACCATACCAGTTTATCAGCAATGACCACCATTGTCAGTTATAATATTTTCAGTGTACTCATTTATGCATCATTTCAATCCTAGTCGCATATTTATAACCCACCCCTCAGGTTCGTTGTTTTGTTCTCCTGGTTGTGTTTATTTTATTTAATTTTTCCCTGGAGATTTTTTTTTTGTTGTATTTTTTAACTACAGGTGGGAAAAAAAATTATTTTGATTTTCTACATTTTTATTTAAATTTGTCTCTAAAAAGATCCCATACAAAAAGTTCAACTACGCAGGAATATTTTCATTTTGGCTTGAACACAAAGAAAAAAGGTGAACAAGATATTCAAATATTTAGGCTTGAATTTTTTTTCTGGTTGGCTTGTAAGTATTAATAAACATTTCATTTGTAAAAATTCTTATTCAAAAATATCTGATTAGTCAGAGATGATCTTTATTTGCCTGGAGTAGAAATGTCCTCAGTAAAAAAAAAATACATTTTTACAGATTTTTTTTAAATTAAAATTTTTTTTTTTTGACAATGATTTTGTAATTAATTTATTTTGTTTTATGAGATGTAAATTATTTTTTAGACTTTTTGCAACGTCCATCCTTCCTTTTGGGTTTATTTAAAGTAATTTTTTTTTAAATAATCATCTGTACTTTCAAATCATGATTGATGAGATTTTTTTGAAAAATGCAACGACTTCATTTTAAGTCTTCGTGAACTAAATCTGATTGTGATTAATAGGATGTTAGACCTGGAAGGGAAATATTCATTGACTTCCTTATGCACAATTTAAAAAGTACGGGGGGGGTTAGTCAACCATAATTGGCAGGTTTTTTTTTATCATCATGCCTAAAGTCCCTTAACCTGGTCTGCTCACATTAAGAATTATTTTTGGCTCCAGCATCTCTCATTCCTGAACCATTGTAATTATCATCGCATAAATGTTTTACATGAATTTTTTTATTTTTTTTCAAACCGACAGTGTGTTCCCTTTGTTAGCAAATGATCGACTGAGTGTGGATTGTCACAGCTATGTGTCTCTCAGGACTACAGCCGCATCTGAATTAGAATTCGTCTTCCATCGTTTCATTGACAGTGCTTGTCCATATATTTTTTTCATGTCTTCTTCAGAGCCTGAATGGTGACGACAGTTTTTTTGGTCTAGTCATAAGTTTGATAAGCAGCAGCTTGGTATTTGTATGGACCAACAAGGGTGAACTCCCTTTTTTTCGGGCGAGAGCATACACAAAATAATTCCTCACTAGCAGTATCGCCTGGAATGGTGAACTATACATTTTTTTTTAGTCTTGGATTAGTCTCACCATTAGAAAGTATCTGCGGTAAAAGTCGGAGCCAATATTTGTATAATTTATTGAAATGTAAAGCTTGGTTCCCAAACTAGCGTCTTAGTTTTTCTAAAGGCAGTTTGCTCTGTCATCATGTAAGATGAATTACACATACATAGTAAGAGTTTTTTGTATAATATTTTTTTTTTCTTTCAAATGAATAGAACTGTCAGGATCTATTCCAGTTGTAATATTTTTTTAAAAGACATGTTGGCGGTGAAATCAAAGGGTTCATTGTGATTTTGTTCTACACTTTAAAAAATCTGCCCAGGAAACAGAAAGAAATGTGCTTGAAACAAATTTGTCATTCAATTCGTTCTATAATTTTGTTACCATTTTGTTCTATGATACATTTTCTTTTAAGATTATATCTTTTTTAAAAAATCTGGCTTTCTTCTTTCTAAAAGATTTCTCTCCCTTTATTTCTGTTTGTTGGTTTTACTTTAATATGTTCAATTGAATGTAAACATTAAATTCTGTACATGAATAATGGACAAGTATATTCAGGCCACACTTATGATATTTTGATGCATGTATTATTGATAAATAAAATACAACTTCTTGATGAACATGAGTTTGTCTGTGTATAACTTACTATGTGTTTGTTACTTCAGTTATTTATTAAAACCTAGATATGGGGTGACATTCATAAATATTTGCACTAGGAGATGGCTGAAGATATAGGCGTCTGGACAAAGTAATAAAGACCCTGATACTCAAGACCCCACTGGTCAGAAAAATTTGAAGGGTTATTCTGAAGATAGTACCAGAATGTTGAACCTCACAATGGCTGCAAATTTTGAACATTTTTTAAAAATCCAGCTGTAGATATTTTAGGCTAATTTTATTATAATAAATTGGTATCAAATAATAGATCTGGATTCTTTTATTTAGATATCAACATTTTGATAAACTGTTATAAATTTAACAATCAAGACAATCCTCATAAATTTTATGGATAATTCTTAAAATAGTTGGCAGCCTTGCAATCCCTACATGGGTTGAGCTCGTGCAATTGAAGTTACTAAAGACTCCCTGGGCTCTGCATGGAATTAAGTTTGGGGAGGGAATGGGGCTATTTAGTATCTTAGTAACTATCTCAGATACCATCATCAGACATTTGAATTAGTACAAGAATGGGGCACTTGAGGGCCAGACAACTAGCTTGACTATCCATAAAAACGGTTGTGTGACCGATTGGACAGAGATAGCAGTGCATGTACTAAGTACTATCACACAGACTGGATGAGTGTACCATTGTACTAGTACTTTCAGGCAGACTGGATTGTTCGGTCATAATTTAGATACACATATTTCCTTACAGCTCAAGTGGCCAAAACAAATTCGCTCTTGACTGCTGAGGTATAGTTTACTATACAAAGGGACATAATCAGTTATTTTCTTGACTGCTAAGGTACAATCGTACTGGGTTAAAAATTTAACTTTTTATATTTTACTAGTCATCCCGCGGCGTAAAATAAGCCGCCTTATCAATCAATATAATTACTGTAATTTTATTTTTAAATAAGCAATCAAACAAAATAACAGGCTGACATCTTCGGAGAAAATACATGGAATGCAAAGTTGAACTTTGACCTAACCCGAGCGAAACAACGCGAGGTGTCGTCTGTGACGTATTCGGGAATCCCATAGTCTATAAATAGTCATGCGTCTTGAAGTTGTGTTTTATATATAGAGATAATAGTAAATAGAGCTGGACATCAATTTCATGTCCATTCTTATGCTTTGGAGGGGGGGGGGAAGAGCTAGAATAAATTTCCAGAAATGTATACAGGTTAAAGTTTCAGATTTGATAGAAATTAATGCTGAAATTTGGGGCTTAAGTTTAAGTTTAGTTTGACTGTTACTAAAGAACGTCACTGATCTTAGAACCAACGAAACGTTTTCTATAATCAGGGCTGGCTCTTGAGTGCTTTTGAGGCCCCATGTTCACACTTAACATAACAGGCAATAATAAATGAATAATTTTTATAGTAGAATGGTGTAAAAAAAACTAAAATGAACACAACTGCAAGTTATTAAATAGATGAGAGTGAAGAAATCTTCATTAAACATAAACATATAAACAATGAAATGTCTTAACAACTTCCTAAATGTAGACAAAGGGAGTGAATGAAGTAAAATGTATGCATACATTTAATACCACGTTGTTTTGTTGCAGTGAAATCCCTGTACTTGAATGATGACGTAAGTTAGTCGCCGATCACGTGACACCAAAATGCAAAATATCTAGTTTTAGGCCTATATTCTTATTTTGTAATTTAAAATAATTCAAAGCCGTATTTAATTTTTAAGAATAAATGAAAATATCTCCGATTACTAACAGCAAGTGACTTTATAAGGCTTCGAAAAAAATTAATGCCAAATATAAAAATATCTCCGATTATTAACAGACACTGCGTACTTTTCATTATTAATTATTTTAATGAAACTATTGGTATACTTGCACTGACCTATAGATATCAATTATCGCTAAAATTCTGAACCCGGAAACGGAAACAAAAATAATAAAGTCGCGCATGCGCACATATACGGTCTCTGGAAAAAAAAATGGAGACCGGGGTGTCATGAGAGGGGTGACACCAACACTAGTGACGCCACTGATTGACAATACAATTTTAGAGTATTGTTAACAACCCTGCTTATATTATCGCCCAGTTCATGCGCGATCATCAAAGAATTTAGATATGTCCTAGGTCATCATTATTTCATAGAATAGATGGTTCCATCCGCAGACCGAAGTTTTTCAGGGGGTAGATTTTTTTTTTAAATGCGCATCAAAATGTACACTAGGGCCGTCCATAAAGTACGTCACGCTCCAAGGGGGGGGGGAGGGGGGTATAAGAAAGTGTGACAGTTTGTGTCAGGGGGGGTCAGGCCAAGTGTGACGTCACATTTTTATATATATATTTAATTTTCTTTCTAATTTAATTTTTTATTTTTATATTAAAACTTAATAGTTTTAAAAATAATTTTCAAAAAATTTTGTGAAACACTTGAATTAGTTTTATGTCAAAATAGCATAAAATGCATATCTTTTCAATGTGTTGTTCACAATTCCTCATGCTAGTTAGGAGCGCTAATATACTGTTGCGAAGCCTTGTTTTATGTGTAACCGTATCGAAAGTGTTATTATTTCTTTGTTGTCTGCTGCATAATTTTATCACTGATCAAGAAATTTGGAATTTGTATTATAATACAAAAAAAGTAATTGAAGTTGCAATCCATCACTTCGTTAAAATAATCTTGATGCCTTATTCCTTGCAACTAATGCACCAGGAAGAAATGCTTATAATCGCGTGGAACGTCAAATGGCTCCATTTAGCATAGCATTGTCTGGTGTCATATTGCCAAATGAACATTATGGGAGTCACTTTGATTCGCAGGGCAGAACAATAAATGAGGGTTTGGAAAAAACAAACTTCAAGTGTTGCAGGTGAAACTTTAGCTGAAATCTGGTCGCATGTGATTGTTGACCAATTTCCAACAGTTGCAGAATATATCAACCCTGAGAAACCTGAATTGGATGCAGCAGGACTGATGTCGAAGGATAAGGAATGGTTTGACCATCATGTTCGCACCAGCCAATACTTCACTCAAATTGTGAAATGTCAGGACATAAAATGTTGCGACAAAGTACGGAGCTCATTTTTCAACGTTTTACCCTTGAGATTATTTCCTCCGTCAAATCCAATCCCAATCAACCAAACAACTGATGAGCAGAAAGAGCAGATGCTCATAAATTTCCTTCATTGTTTGTGGCACAAATTCTCAAATTTGATGACATTATGTCAAGATCAACAAGAGTTTTTAAAGTGCAACCATATGATCTTTATTGTCCACCTTTGCAGATCAGCTTACATGATCGAATTTGCAAAGTGTGTCACTTATACTTTGCCTCACTAACAATGTTGAAGAAACATACAGGATAACACAGAGCTCGGGCGCAGGAGAATGTAAAAAAGTAAAGTTCCCTTAGCCCTATAGGGCCATCGAGGCAGATGAAGTGTAGAATTCATCTGTTTCTATAACATAGGCATATGAAGGGCCGCCTTTACTCCCCCAACATAAAGTCAGGTACCCATTCAAAACTGGGCGGAATTGGGGACTTTCACCAGGACCTGAAAAAGTCCTATGATTCTCACCAAGATTCGAACCCGGGACCCTCCGGTCGACAGTCAAGCGCTCTACACCACTCGACCACCCGTCACCTAAGAGAATGTACCAACCCCAAATTTTCCAGAATCAACTCAGATAAAATGCATCCGTCCTCCTTTGAGAATCGCTGCTAGAAGGCAAAGAGAACTCATGGCAATTATTGGCAGAATGGAAAATGCACATTCAGAGGATGTTGAGTGGCTAGATGAGGATGAAGTTGATCTGTCTGCAATTAATCTTCCAGGAAACGATGATGGGGAAAGATTTATGTCAGTCGTAACTATGGATGAACACTTATCTTCACAATGGATGGATGATTTCTAGTGATTTTTAAAAAAAATAAAACATAATTCACAGGCTTACTATAAACATATTCAATATAGCACCAGAGCTGCTCATATAATTTGTCCATCTAGTCCTTTTTTTAGTCGCATTGTTTTGTTGCCATTTTTATTATTTAATCACTGGTTGAGGTCAGTTTCGCTAATCTACTTCTTATCCTGTGTCAATAGAATGCATAATCGGAAGATTATCTCAAAGTTGACCCCACTCATTGTAAATGAATAGGTAGCGAGAAATGATGTTTATTATATAATTTTCAAGTCTAATTTTTGCATTTTTTTTTTCAAATTCAATTGATTGAGTTACTGTTTCAAAGAATAACTGAGATTACTGTTGACAATTGGTTATTCTACTATTAAAGTCATTTAATAATCTGATAGTTCTTTTAATATTTATATTTTAAGGCAGTTTAATAGTGAAGTGCGATTTAAGTTTTCGATTAAATTTTAATTAGCTGTTAATGAAAAATTTTTTCAAAAGTGTGACGTACTTTAGGGGGGGGGGGTCCTGAGATTTGTGAAAGGGGGAGGGGGGGGTCAAAAATCGTCAAAAATAGCGTGACGTACTTTATGGACGGCCCCACTGCAGATTAGCGTGCTGCCTCTTTATACAACTTACTAAAAAAAATTTTTTTCTAAGTGACATGCTCCACATGTTATAGTATTAGCAATCAGATTTTATTTATTTCATAGCTATATTGGCGGCGTTGAAGCTTGTCTCACGTTCCTACAGAGCGCCGGGGTGAGTGTCGCTACATTTAAACAATAAGGTACACACAAAAAAATTCTCATTATACTACCCAAGAAATTTAACTCGTGTTTTATTACGGCGGTCGACAGTAATAACTGAGTTGTGTCCCTTGCGTCGAAAAAATTATTAAAAGATTAAAATTTATTACAATTTTTTTAAATTATTTATTTTAGAAAATCGGTTAGTTTTTAAAACTTTGTACTATTGTTATTTTAAATGTTTTCGGGGATATTAAAAATTAGCAGATTGTGTAACAAATAGGAGACAAATAGCGCATCTTACGGAAACTATAAAAGGGATAAGTAATGATTAAACATGCATCCAAAAAATTTAACCGAAATATTAAGATAACCTTATGTATAAATTAATTCAAGGGAAATAAACCATTGTTTAAAGAAATACTATTGCCGAAATATTTCTTGCATTGTCTGAAAATGTATCTACTCGAAAGAGCATTTTTGTAAATGTTTAGTTGATGGCAATAATTGTAATTATGGCAATTCTTTTGATGTAGTATACCCATATTGTCGCATTGACATAATTTAGACAATATATTGACTATTCGAACACCAACTTGACACAGTTTAC
The DNA here is from genome assembly GCA_021962125.1 of Bulinus truncatus. Taxonomy (NCBI): domain Eukaryota; kingdom Metazoa; phylum Mollusca; class Gastropoda; family Planorbidae; genus Bulinus; species Bulinus truncatus. The sequence goes on along the minus strand of JAGDYQ010000030.1, from coordinate 3,106,796 downwards.
GTTCTACTTTGACTAGTGTTGTTTTAGTCCCAGGTCCTATTTTAGTTTCTGGTTTTAATTCAATTTTTTCTGTAATAATTTTAGTTTTAGTCCAGTTTTAGGCCCAATTTTTGTTTTAGTTTTCCTTGACTAAAACTAAAACACCAGAGTTTTAGTTTTCGTCTTATTCATTTTAGTTTCACTTTTAGTTTTACTCTTGTAAACATCAATAACAGATAACATCATTGTTCATGACCAATTGTTCATACAGATTGAAGTATAATAATAGTTGTCACAGAGATGACAGCTCATTTCCATTCACTCCATTGTCACATTATAAGTCACACTATCACACTGTGCCATGTGCCAATGTCATGTGTCAGTGTCATGTGCCAATACCATAACTCAATTTTTGACTATGTTGTAGACTAGCAGACTTGTAGTGCATGTACAAAAAAAAAACAACTAAATGCTCCATTTGCAATTTAGTCCACTTTTCAAGCTGTGTTGACATTTTATTCTTTGAGAGGTGTGAAGGTAACTCCATGGTCGATTGATAATCTTCAAATTATTCCATAGATTCTCTCCCCTCGTCTTCTTTACAAAGTTGGATGACACCGATTCAGTCCTTAGGTCTTTAGAGGACCTAGGCAGCGGCTACTGATATACAAGGGGACCCTCGGTAAAAACCCATCTGGGCCCTCTTTGCACCAGACTTAAAGGGACATAAATACCAGCAGGGCACCCTCAGGTAGTGGGGACCCTAGGCAGTTACCTATCCATGATAACGGCACTGGTGGACACATTTAGTTTGTAACGTGGAATGAATGTTTCCTCTATCTGATCTTTTAAATCGCACACATTGATGCTCACTTTTATGGCTTTCCATTATACCATTGATGCTCACTTCTATGGCTTTCCATTATACCATTGATGCTCACTTCTATGGCTTTCCATTATACCAGAGGCTCTCAACCTTTTTTAGCGACTGTGCCCCAAAGGTTGCGAAAATATTTCTGCGGGTATTCCTCGAGTGTGTTGACTAATACATATACTTTTCTAAATGGAATGTGCTTACCTTTCTAATGCAATACTTGGTCACGTGGTTTGGTGGCGAGTCATGCAGCAAACTGGCGACCTCCTTCAAACTCTTGGTTGTTTTAAACGAAAATTATATGCCCCTGCACAATTTTTCCCACACCCCATGTGGTACATGTACCGCTGGTTGAGAACTTCGACAATGTACCATAGAAATATTTCATTGAAAAATTACTTTCAAGTTGGGCGTGAATCAGAGACCCGGCTAGAATATCTCCAAACTTTCCATCGCCTTCTGATCGAGCAAATATAATGTAAATAGATGTTTGTCAATAGATGCCTGGATCTGTCTGTCAATAGATGCCTGGATATGTCAGCCAAAAGATGCCTGGATATGTCTGTCAATAGATGCCTGGATTTGTTTGTCAATAGATGCCTGGATCTGTTTGTCAATAGATGCCTGGATCTGTTTGTCAATAGATGCCTAGATATGTCAGTCAATAGTTGCCTGGATCTGTTAGTCAATAGATGCCTGGATCTGTTTGTCAATAGATGCCTGGAGCTGTTAGTCAATAGATGCCTGGAGCTGTTTTATTTATTGCCACACAAATTCATGTCATGTCTGCTAATATAAAACCATAATTAGATTTAACTAGCATTTATTGTTATACACTGTGCAAAATAATTCTGAATCATAAAAACTAAATGTAACACTCCAACAATCAGATCACACTAAATGTAACACTCCAACAATCTTACTTAACTAAAGGTAAATGAACATAATTTCATTCATGAATTTCTTTATTTAACAGACAAATGTAAACACAAAAATATTTATTTTGCATTGATTTATGGCATTAGGGCAATTCTAATATAATTTTCTTTTTCCAATATACATTTAATTTTTTTTTTACAATAGCATTAACTTAGAAAATATATATGTGAAGCACTTTCCTTAAAAAAAAGTTATACAGATCCATGAAACACTAAAATAATTTGCCTAATGTTGAAATAAGTTTTTTATAGCAAATAAATAAAATCAATGGGCACCAACAAAAAAAAAAAAGCAAAACATGAACAAATACAAAAAAACTGTATCTCATCTTAATGGCAATGTTATCTTTCATTTCATTAAACGTGTTCTATTAAACACAACACAGCTAATATGGTTGAACACAGAAAAATGTGCATGGAGACAAAATGTTTTTTTTTTTGAGCTTAAGAAAAATTTTATTTCTTTGGCATGGAAATAAAAAAAAAACCCAGAACAGCCTGTAACAATATTTATGTAATAACCCTCCCCCCCCCCCCTTAGAAAAATTGAAACTTTAAACTCTACCTACTTCTCAAACTAAATCCTACACAAATACACAACTTAGAAAAAAAATTTTCTACAGTCCATTCATTTTTCAGATCACTAAATTCTCAAACTGTGCAACTTTAACACAAAACAGATAAATTTACATTTCTATTTAAAACACACACATCAATAAAGCTGAATTTAAAATTGAACAACCAGGAAATTAAAACAAATACTTCTAAGTAGGTTAAAGCATTACTATGTTATCACACAAAGAGTCAACAGCCAATAATTTAATGCGGCAAAGAAAAAAAAATTTAAATGTCTAGCTAATGAAAGTAATTTTTTATAAACAGCTTTAGAACCATTGCTAATAGTGTAATTATTATAAGCAGCTTTAGAACCATTGCTAATAGTGTAATTATTATAAACAGCTTTAGAACCATTGCTAATAGTGTAATTATTAGTAGAGCGAAAGGCTTCTGGCATGAAGTGAAAAGATTATTTCTCTGCCCAGCACTAAACATTTGAACAGACATTACAACTGAGGAAATTAAAATATGGCTAGTGGTCTTGTCTGCCACACTTTGTGTTCGTTTTACCATTGAAAACAAAAACTATGACACACTTTAGTGAGGCTTTATTTTGCTTTTTTCCATGTTAGGAAATTTCATTTAGAATCGCAACCTCATTTTTTTGAGAGAAAAAAATACCATGGAAGGAAAATGATAATATAAACAAAATGATACTGGCATTTAACATTGTGTATAATTTAAATGTATTTAGTTGACACCCAGCAATACAGGTATGAAATTTTTTCAACTTAAAAATGTGACAAGGTTTTTGTGAGCACAGGTTGAAGGAAAAATTCTTAGCAACATAAATTTAAAGACAGGTGCTTATTTGACATTGATTAATACTGTGTAGAATATTAAAAAAGAAACAGCTGAAACAAATGAGAATTTATAAACAATCAATTGAAACTTCATCTGAAAAGTGAATGATACAAACAGCAAGCTATCAGGCTGAGGTGAAATTCTTTTTTTTTTTAAATAAAATGAAGTTTTGGAATAAAAAGTGTATTTTTAATGGTTCCGGTGGAACATAAAGTATTTAAATAGCATGCATCCATCTAGATTCTCTGTTTTTTTTTTTTGGCGCACCCTTCTGACAGATTAGACCAGATGAACAAAAATATTGTTTAAACAAACAGCAGAGGAATTAATTACTAACAGCCAAATGACTTGAAACTAACAGCCCAATGACTTGGAAGTTCAGTTTTTTTTTGTATTTGCCCCAAAAATTCAAAACTATTCTCTGCAAAGTACTCTCAATTATAAAGGCGCACAGGATGAAAAAAAAAATATATATATTTATGTATCATAGATAAATGGTAATTTAAACAGGAATTAAAATAGAAATGATAAATGAATCTATCAGTTAACTTGAAGTAAAATCCTACACAATGAACATATTTGTTTTTTTTATTTGCTATTTTGCATCTTAAAAAAAAAAAAGTTAAAAAAACAGACCCATGATGCTATTGCTTACAAAGTAAGTTTTCAATGTTTGCAGTCTACTCATGATGCTATTACTTACAAAGTAAGTTTTCAATATTTGCAGTCTACTCATGATGCTATTACTTACAAAGCAAGTTTTCAATGTTTGCAGTCTACTCATGATGCTATTACTTACAAAGCAAGTTTTCAATGTTTGCAGTCTACTCATGATGCTATTACTTACAAAGTAAGTTTTCAATGTTTGCAGGCTACCCATGATGCTATTACTTACAAAGCAAGTTTTCAATGTTTGCAGTCTACATGGTTAGGGCAATCACAGAAATAACAGCAAGTGGTAAATAAAACCAATAGGTACAATATGTATGTTGGTAATGAAATTTTAGACTCTGTATTATTCTAAAAAAAAATGTCTTATAAGTACTGTGTATGCTTAAACCATAAGCTAGGCAGAGATTCAGTAAGTTGGAATATTCATAAAAAATTTCCAAACATTGTGACTTTTCCCCATAGCCAACCAATCAGAAGCTAAGGGAAAAATGTTAAAAAAAATATGTTCAATTTAAAAAAAAAATAAAAGAAAAAAAAACCACAACAGATGAACAGATTGAAATAAAAGAGTGGTAACACAGCCATTAAATACATGCAGAAAACAAAACAGGCAGTGATTGAAAAATGAAGAATACAAAGACATATAAAATGAGAATCTTAAAACAATTCAAGGGGAACAGCAGCTGAGTTTAAATACAATTCAAAAAAAAAATTTTTTTTTACTTCTATTGGCATGGAGTTTTAAGGCAACTTATGGCTTTTTACTGCTTCTTTATTATTATTCAAATCATATTTTAGGACATTATGCTGAGTCAACTTGAAATGAGATCATTAAAATACTACCATGAGCAAAGAAAAAAATAAATCATATCCAACAAAAAGAGATGAATTACAAGCACTGCTTGATTTAGCAGTGAAATACTGTCATGAGACTGATGCATTGCACTTTTGAGCAAGTTTGGCCAAAAGCTGTGAAGTCCATGTAAGGATAAGGTGTTTATCTCTTAGTCCTATTAACAACTATGGGACTGTAGTGCCTTTCTTTCATACCCACCATAAACAACTATGGGACTGTAGTGCCCTTCTTTCATACCCACCATAAACAACTATGGGATTGTAGTGCCCTTCTTTCATACCCACCATAAACAACTATGGGACTGTAGTGCCCTTCTTTCATAACCACCATAAACAACTATGGGACTGTAGTGCCCTTCTTTCATACCCACCATAAACAACTATGGGACTGTTTTTGTAGTGCCCTTCTTTCATACCCACCATAAACAATAGTGAAACGGACATGGAAAGAACCCGGGAACTCCAGGTTAGCATAGAGAGCACTACAGCACGACCATCCGTCCCTATTCTGGCCAATATAGCCTTTCATTTTATATAAAACAAACATAAGAAATAAACCAATTTTATTTAGTGAGATTGGTGAATTCTATGAACTAATTAGAGCGGATAAAAAAACCCAACTATAATAGTATCCTCAATTTAAAGATGGTGAGAATATATAATAATTTTTAATAAAATAAACTATGGCTGCCGCTCATTTCTGTTAAGGGACCGTCCATAAAGTACGTCACGCTATTTTTGACGATTTTTGACCCCCCCCCCTCCTGTCACAAATCTCAAGATCCCCCCCCCTAAAGTACGTCACACTTTTGAAAAAATTTTTCATTAACAGCTATTTAAAATTTAATCGAAAACTTAAATCGCACTTCACTATTAAACTGCTTTAAAATATAAATATTAAAAGAACAATCAGATTATTAAATGACTTTAATAGTAGAATTACCAATTGTCAACAGTAGTCTCAGTTATTCTTTGAAACAGTAACTCAATCAATTGAATTTGAAAAAAAAAATGCAAAAATTAGACTTGAAAATTATATAATAAACATCATTTCTCGCTACCTATTCATTTACAATGAGTGGGGTCAACTTTGAGATAATCTTCCGATTATGCATTCTATTGACACAGGATAAGAAGTAGATTAGCGAAACTGACCTCAACCAGTGATTAAATGATAAAAATGGAAACAAAAACAATGCGACTAAAAAAAGGACTAGATGGACAAATTATATGAGCAGCTCTGGTGCTATATTGAATATGTTTATAGTAAGCCTGTGAATTATGTTTTATTTTTTTTAAAAATCACTAGAAATCATCCATCCATTGTGAAGATAAGTGTTCATCCATAGTTACGACTGACATAAATCTTTCCCCATCATCGTTTCCTGGAAGATTAATTGCAGACAGATCAACTTCATCCTCATCTAGCCACTCAACATCCTCTGAATGTGCATTTTCCATTCTGCCAATAATTGCCATGAGTTCTCTTTGCCTTCTAGCAGCGATTCTCAAAGGAGGACGGATGCATTTTATCTGAGTTGATTCTGGAAAATTTGGGGTTGGTACATTCTCTTAGGTGACGGGTGGTCGAGTGGTGTAGAGCGCTTGACTGTCGACCGGAGGGTCCCGGGTTTGAATCTCGGTGAGAATCTTAGGACTTTTTCAGGTCCTGGTGAAAGTCCCTAATTCCACCCAGTTTTAAATGGGTACCTGACTTTATGTTGGGGGAGTAAAGGCGGCTAGGCGTTGTGCAAACCACACAATCCCTTCATATGCCTAGGTTATAGAAACAGATGAATTCTACACTTCATCTGCCCCGATGGCCCTATAGGGCTAAGGGAACTTTACTTTTTTACATTCTCCTGCGTCCGAGCTCTGTGTTATCCTGTATGTTTCTTCAACATTGTTAGTGAGGCAAAGTATAAGTGACACACTTTGCAAATTCGATCATGTAAGCTGATCTGCAAAGATGGACAATAAAGATCATATGGTTGCACTTTAAAAACTCTTGTTGATCTTGGCATAATGTCATCAAATTTGAGAATTTGTGCCACAAACAATGAAGGAAATTTATGAGCATCTGCATCTGCTCTTTCTGAAGCTCTGAGTCCATCAGTTGTTTGGTTGATGGGGATTGGATTTGAAGGAGGAAATAATCTCAAAGGTAAAACGGTGAAAAATGAGCTCCGTACTTTGTCGCAACATTTTATGTCCTGACATTTCACAATTTGAGTGAAGTATTGGCTGGTGCGAACATGATGGTCAAACCATTCCTTATCCTGCTGCATCCAATTCAGATTTCTCAGTGTTGATATATTCTGCAACTGTTGGAAATTGGTCAACAATCACATGCGACCAGATTTCAGCTAACTTGAAGTTTGTTCTTTCCAAATCCTCATTTATTGTTCTGCCCTGCGAATCAAAGTGACTCCCATAATGTTCATTTGGCAATATGACACCAGACAATTCTATGCTAAATGGAGCCATTTGACGTTCCACGCGATTATAAGCATTTCTTCCTGGTGCATTAGTTGCAAGGAATAAGGCATCAAGATTATTTTAACGAAGTGATGGATTGCAACTTCAATTACTTTTTTTGTATTATAATACATTCCAAATTTCTTTATCAGTGATATAATTGTGCAGCAGACAACAAAGAAATAATAACACTTCCGTAAGGCTACACATAAAACAAGGCTTTGCAACAGTTTATTAGTGCTTCTAACTAGCATGAGGAATTGTGAACAACACATTGAAAAGATATGCATTTCATGCTATTTTGACATAAAACTAATTCAAGTGTTTCACAAAATTTTTTGAAAATTATTTTTAAAACTATTAAGTTTTAATATAAAAATAAAAAATTAAATTAGAAAGAAAATTAAAAATATATATAAAAATGTGACGTCACACTTGGCCTGACCCCCCTCCCCCCCTGTCACAAACTGTCACACTTTCTTATACCCCCTCCCCCCCCCCTTGGAGTGTGACGTACTTTATGGACGGCCCCTAAGCACAACGAAGCTTTAATGGGGTCAAAAAAATCATGATACTTGAAAGCACCAGAAGTATTCAAAACAAAAAAATATGAACAAGATTTATCAATATCTTTCAAGTTAATGAACCATTTGATTTACATCTAAACCAAAATTTGATTACAATAATGCATCAAATTTGATTACAATAAAGCATCAATTAATAAATTGCATCACAGTCAAAAGAATGTATTAATGTCATAGAAATGAAAGTATTAAAAAATATGTTAGGGATTGGACCATAAATAATTCAACTTGAATAAAACACAAAGTTTGACACGGACTGCATCAATCACCTACTATGTCTGGGTGGATCAAATTTTTGTTTAAGGAAATCAAACAAAGAAATAGAAGGCTGGGTACTTTGTGAATGTTGCCATGGTGACCACTGCCTTCCTGGACTTGAGAAAGATGCTGGTGACTGCAGGCACGCAAGAGAACAATATTCTCGAAGAAGACCAGCCAACTGGCCAACGGTTAAGTTAGATACCATGTTCGCTATGTCTTGAGCCTTTAAAAAAAAAAGAAAAAATAGCCTACAATTCTCTACAACATGCTAGAAATATCAATAAAATGCTAAATGGTGAAGTTTTTTATCTTTAGCTGTTTTCTTCCTTTTGATAGCAATAAATTTATGATGTTTACTTCTTTTAAAGGAGTACTGCATATAATAGATTTAAAAAGTAAAACTTTCATGAAAGTAATTATATTTTGGGCAGAATTATTATTTTTTTCTGTCTTTTTTCCCCTTCAACCTATTAAGACTTGGTAACATGGTAATCTTTCATACAGACTTGGTAACATGGTAATCTTTCATACAGACTTGGTAACATGGTAATCTTTCATACAGACTTGGTAACATGGTAATCTTTCATACAGACTTGGTAACATGGTAATCTTTCATACAGACTTGGTAACATGTTTATCTCAACGTTTTTCCCATTCAGTGATACATAATGTCTTTATCCTTAGGGAATATATTTCTGACAAAAAGAAACAAAACCACTACTGTAGTCCATACCTGGGTCATCGTACTATCTCCAAATGTATAGTACATCACTCGAGGTGATCTTGCTATACTTGCAGCTATCCACTGAAGGATGAACTTCAGCTGAGGGTTCCCATGGTAAGCACCACATCCCCAGTTGCCTGTAGCAATGGGTTGATGGTAGGACAAATACTGCAAACAAAATACAAACAAAATTTAAACATAAAATAATAGTTTCTAAAAATAGTCAAAAGAAGGAGTAAAAACAATAAATAAATAAACAGAAGACACTCCAGGAAATCAAACCTAAGTCACTTTCTGATGTCAAAAATGGCAGCAAATGAGAAAGGATACCAAAAATGTAATAATCACTTAATTGAGAGAAGACATTTACAGAATAATATCTCAGTGTGTACACAACAATTTTAATAACCACTGTTTATATTGTTTTACTAAATATGTTTTGATGGATACAACATAGTTGTATTGCTAGCCTAGGTAATATCAGCTCCCATCTCTCACACTGTAGAGAAAGAAGTACTTGTATGTTTTGATTATGCAAAATTACTAAAATATTTTTTGTGCAATCTTGTGAGCATTAAAAATGCTTCTGAACACTTACAATCAATGCTTCTGACCATATATGGTCAATACTTCTCTGAACATTTACAATCAATGCTTCTGACCATCTATGATCAATACTTCTATGAATATTTACAATCAATGCTTCTGACCATATATGATCAATATTTCTCTGAACATTTACAATCAATGCTTCTGACCATACATGATCAATACTTCTGACCATATATGATCAATACTTCTCTGAACATTTACAATCAATGCTCCTGACCATATATGATCATTGCTTCTCTGAACATTTACAATCAATGCTTATGACCATATATGGTCAATACTTCTCTGAACATTTACAATCAATGCTTCTGACCATCTATGATCAATACTTCTCTGAACATTTACAATCAATGCTTCTGCCTATATATATATATATATGTGCAGTCACATCTTCATACCACATACAATAAATTCTTTGACCACATGCAATCAATGCTTCTGACCACATCCAATCAAGCTTCTGACCACATCCAATCAATGCTGCTGACCACAAGCAATCAGGGCCATTGTTAAAAACAAATATTTACAATTTTATCTAGCTTCTAACTTTTACAGCTTCTAACTTTTACAGCTGTTTTTTTAATGTAGGTTGCAAAATTTTTATTTTAAAGGAAATTTTCACCCACCTTAAGCCATGTGTCTTGCTTGCAGTGCTGCATGACTTCTGATAAAATGCCTTGAGAAATCTGATCAGAGAACTGAATGATGTCCCACATATCATAACCAGGTACTCTCTGTATATTGCTTTGACTGAAATGATCCGCAAGACTAAATCGGTGCTGCCCTCCCTCATCAGTTTGGGTCTGGGCAACGACAATCTCATGAAAGACTGAGGGAGGTAAATGGTAATCTAAACTTCTGTCATGACTGGTGGGCCCGATGCTGTCTATGGAGGATGATGAAGAAACAGATGAATAGAGTTGAGAAGAACATGTTTGATCTGAAGGGCAGGAGCCGTTATCTATAGAGCTGTAACTAGCGGGAGATTCATCTCTCTTCTTGTAACTTGATTTGTCCTGGAAAAAAAAGAAATCAATAATGTGAACAGAATTAAAGAAAAGAGACTGTGTTAATTTTAAATCAATTTACAGTCATTTAAAAAAAAAGACTAGGAATTTATTCATTTATTTGAAAGAAACTTTATAATAAATTAGTAAAACATATGTATATAAAGTATTGTAATAGGTACATTTCAATAATCTCTTACATCCTGAAACTATTTACAGGAAATTTTTTTTTTACTAAAATAACTTAGTCCTGAGGGGACATGCCAAGTAGATTTGAAGTTAATTACTTTACATTTTCTAAAGTTAATTACTTTACATTTTCTAAAGTTAATTACTTTACATTTTCTAAAGTTAATTACTTTACATTTTCTAAAGTTAATTACTTTACATTTTCTAAAGTTAATTACTTTACATTTTCTAAAGTTAATTACTTTACATTTTCTAACATCTATCTTAATGCTTTGTGCCAAATTATTTACTTAGAAAAAAATCAAAAAAACAAAGACTAGTTGAGTAAATTCTACTTGAAATTAAACTACAAAATATGAGTCAAGTAAAAATGTAAAGAAAAAAATTCAAATAGGAATTTTCATGAAATTTATCTTACAGCTTGGCTCAGGACAGGTGGTCTAGAGACCAGATAGCTGGATCCGCTAGTGTAGGATTCAGACTTGCTTCTCATGGCCATGTTGAGATGTCTGCGATGAGAAATATCCCGTGGAACTTGCAGAGATGAGGGAGAGGAGGACTGGTGAGGCACTGGGATCGATGATGAGAATGACAATGGAGATGGTGATGAGTGCCTCTTGCTTCTAGAAGGCAAATGTCTGTCAGCAGCTGAGGATGTCTGCTGTTTGGGCCTCGCTCCACCTGGCCAAGGTGGTGAAGAGGCTGGTTTGAAAGTGGGATGAAGATATTGCTGAGAAGGTGAAATGGATATGCCCGCACCAGCAGCACCCAATGCTCTTCTCTGTCCAGGTTTACTGAACTTTACTCTGGAGTTAGAAGAGAACTCAGATTGCCTAGAATGGATTTGTTGCTCCACAGATTGTTCAGTCTTTCTTTGTGGGATGTTTCTGGGCTGTGATGCCACTCTTGGTGAAGATTTGGCAACTTTCACTTTTGGAATGGCCCCTTGCCCTGAATAAGATGGAATCCTGCTTCTCTCATTGCCATTCTTCTTGATATCTGAAGATGCTGCTACTTTAGCTCGGCTCTGGCCACTCATTAGTCTGATATTCTGTTCACCGACATGAAGAGAAGAGATCAAAGCATCTCGCATAATCTGATCAGTCAAATTTTCAGCATACATGTCCACGTCCTTTTGTTCCTGGCTCAGGTAATCTGGGTCGCATCGAAGAACACAGACTGCCTCCTGCACAACCTGGCCGGCAAAAAAACTAGCATAGTCCTTGGAAAGAGAAAGAAAAATTATGTGATGTAAAAAATGATGAGGATATAAATCTGTAGGTTTCCAAGACATGAGCAATAAAAACAACACTGCATTCATAAGTATCTCTACCTGCAGTTCATCTTGACTGTGCTGTCTGTTATATTCTTGCTGGAACTCATCTCCAACAAACTTGGGTGGAGGGAACCAGTACTCTGTGTCAGAACTGTCTGATTTGCCTTGCCTAGAGTCTCGACTGCGTGACCTGTCAAGTTGAGAGTGCCGTTTCTGTGATCTGGAGGACATACTGCAAGCACTGTAGGGAAAAAACCATCATATATTTAATACAATCCGCTATTATGTTGTAACTTATGAATGACATATGATTTAACAAAAATGGCAGAAAACTTTTTTGCAATGTAATTTTTGCACAAGATGTCCCATCTAAAGAATGTAAATAAACTCAATATATCTGTAAGAAAATGAAAATAACCTGGTAAAACTTGCATTCAAGAGTTCAGTTTCTAAGTTGGCAAATGATGAATCCCTGTACGCGCTTCCACTGCTCCTTCTAGATCCTGAAAATAAAACAACAAAACGTTAAAAGCTGATAACCACATTGAAGATAATATATTTACCAAATTGTGTAGTGTCCAATTAAACAAAAGTACACTGACCAGTTGACGACGAACTTGCGTGTGAGCCAACAATGACCAATTCAGGTACAGATGTGTCAGCTTTCATAAGTTCTTCAGCAAATCTTGACAGTATGGGGTCTTTGAACCCACAAGAATTTCTTCTCTGGTCAAATGAGAATCCTTCAAGGGAGCCTCGTCTCCAAGTGTTCCCCCTCCCAATATCGTCATCTGTCCGGGCTATTTTTTTTTTATCCTCCAAGGTCCGTCCATTAAATTTGTTGTTGTTGAAAGCCTGCAGGGATAGTTGGACACTGGTCTGGCAGGGTTCACTGCTGCGGCGCTCATAAGACTTTATTTGAGGAGAATGGTCAACTTTTAAATAAGCACTGGTCAGTGTTTCCCGACTCATGGGCTTACGGAAGAATACCCCAATACTGGGAGATACAGACCGGCGAGCTCTCCGAGGACTTTCTGAAGCTTTGGTTGATGAACTTGAGAAAATATTGGAAGTAAAGCTGTCATAGTGACTGTGTATTCTACTCCCTAAAAAAAATAAAAAAAAAAAAAAAACGGTTGTAGAAAAAAAAATACAAGTTAAAAGTAAAAGCCAATAGTTTACTTAGCCAGTTACTTGAAGGAATAAAAGAAAAATGAAACAAATTAGTTAACCCAATTCATTTTGATCCAAACCATCTACTAAAAATGTGCTGAAATGTTTTTTTTTAAAGAAGTGAAACTTGAAATGTATGAATATCATACCTGAAAGAAATTTTTACAGAATCTCTGAAACATTTGTAGCACACCTAGTGAGTTTAACAAGAGATGACGGCTGTTTATTTTCTTATTCAGTGGAAGCTATTTTCTAAATAAGCGTTAGTTTTTATCCATTTACCATTTTACAATTATTTTTTTTTGTGCTTTTTTTTTCAGACTATCGTCTTGAAAAAAAAAATCTATTAAGACGTCTTGATTTTAGAATTTGGTTACAGGCCATACAGACATTTTTTCTTTACTTTTTGGATAAAGGAGTATTTATGACATTTAATTCATTACCAGATGGATTATTATTTTAATGGGATAAGTTTTAGATACCTACCAATTGCAACACCAGGAAATTAGAAAAATAAAAGTTTAAAACTGATCCTATGCAAAACATTTTAAACGGAAAATCAATTTTTAGATAGGATTCGGATTAGTAATTAGACAACAGTTCTGTCTTGCAGACAAAATACCTGTTGAGTGGACTCCAGTGTCAGATGAGGACAAAGTTCCATGCAAACATGAAGATCCAGGACTGAGGGCCTGCACATCCATACTATCTGAGATATTCTGGAACACTTGATTTACAATGGATGCTGCTGCCTGGTAGATGTTCACAGAGAGATCAGCATTGGTCAAGCTTACTCGCTCAGGTGCATGGGAGGTGGAGCCATTCTGTGGTAAAATAGGCTGCAGTGCCGTGACATCCACTCCTGCCTTTATGGAGGATGGCGACAACAAGGGTAGATCCAGACTACTCCTGCGCCTCAAAGGAATAGGGAGGCCACCGCTCATTGGTCTCGGGAATGTGTTGACAGATTTCTGGTGGCTAGAAAAGAGGCCAGTTGATTGGCTTAGCTTAGGGTCCTCTATGCCTTCTTTAAATGTAACCATTTTCAATGACCCAGAGGATCTCTGAAGGGTCGACCCAGATACATTTCCTGCACCAGAAGCTGCTGTATCTGATCGTGATGGTAAAATGCTCTTAGATTTTGGTCTGGCTGTTCCTGCTTCTGTTGAAACAGGTTCCCTGGCACTGGCCCCAAGAATATACAACGGGCAGGTCTCAGTGTTGCCAGGAGCAACTTCAAAATGAGTCATTACTTCCCCAGATGCACCAATCTCCTTCAAGTGTGAAGAGTTCTTGCTCAAAAGAAACTCTCTAGATTCTATCTCGCTAATGACATGAGTGAACACTTCGTTGATTATTTTATTGGCAAACCAGTTATACACTTCGTCAGATATTTCATCTTTACATAAATTTGACTGAGACAACAGTTCTGCTCCTTCTAGAACTGCCTGGCTGACAGACATTTCAGCCATAGAATTAACAAAGCGAATAAATCGAGGAGACTTGGTGTAGTCTTGGATGTTTTTTTCTTCCAGTTTGGATTTAGATTTCTTCTTGTCCTCCAGCCTTTGAGAGCTGGAACGGAAATACTTTTTGTGAGGTGAGTCTCTGTGCTTTAGTCTCTTCTCTCGTGGTGGTGCTGCAACATCAGATATCACATATCGACTTTTATGAGCCTTGAGTTGGACTTCTTCTTTGTCTTTTGTGCTTGCCTTCTTACTTCTCAACATTCTGGCTTTTTCCATGCTGGCTGTTTCATGCTTGTCAGTTGATTTATTTTGTATGGACTGTGAACTTTTGGTAGTGTGTGTGAATTTTTTGGATGAACTTTTGAGTTTCGGTATTCCTGTCTCTGAAGGTCCACTAGCCCCGCTGGACAAATGGGACATTGAGTCAGTTGAGCTGGGTGACACAGACGCTGCTGCAGCTTCCCTAGAAACTGAATTTTTGGTATCTTTACTGTGCTTAATACTGGATATTTTTGAAGATTTTTCAGGTATTCTAGACGATTTGGGCTTTGATGATTTTTCTTTTGGCAATCTCTTGGCAACAGAATCAGAAGCTTTTTGAGATTCACTCTGATTTTTTTTTAAAACAATATTTTTGTCCTCTGACATTTTATGACTGAAGTCTGTCGATAAACAGCAAGTCGGCTCTGTGGTTGTTGGTGTGGTGGACACAAGTATCCCAGATGCTGCAGCAGTAGATTCTTGCTCAATTAATTTGCTGCCAACTGTTTCTACACTCTGCAGTGACGGCTTCTCATGTTGTTGTGGCAAAATCTCAAATGGAACACCAACCCCAGATGGGTTTAGCTCAACTGGCTGTCTACTAATACATTCTGTCGGTGGCTCTGAAGTCTGAATATTGTCGTAGAGTGCTAAGCGACAATCATTAGAGGATGAGGTATCTGGCTGTATGGAGACAAATCCAGAATCTAGACTCTGAAAAGGTGATGGAGTAGAAGATTGTACAGGAATAAAAGATGTGTAAAAAACAGGTTTAGGTGGTGTGAACATATGCTGTAAATCAGATTTGTCCTCGTTTGATGAAGAGACTACATCACAGACGTCATCTTGCTGCTTTGACAAAGAAGAACTTTTTTCAGCTATCCCTGATTCTAGAAAACAATGGCCCTCATCTAGCTCCAGGTTTACCTTATCTTGCCTAACCAGTGTGCCAGCTCTAGAGACAGCTCGCCTGACTCTCCCATGCTTTGGAGGAGCACTTCTACCCATTTCTTGAGGCATGTCCTGGGTGTGAGCACTTCTACCCATTTCTTGAGGCATGTCCAGGGTGTGAGCACTTCTACCTATTTCGTGAGGCATATCCTGGGTGTGAGCACTTCTACCCATTTCTTGAGGCATGTCCTGGGTGTGAGCACTTCTACCCATTTCTTGAGGCATGTCCTGGGTGTGAGCACTTCTACCCATTTCTTGAGGCATGTCCTGGGTGTGAGCACTTCTACCCATTTCTTGAGGCATGTCCTGGGTGTGAGCACTTCTACCCATTTCTTGAGGCATGTCCTGGATGTGAGCACTTCTACCCATTTCTTGAGGCATGTCCTGGGTGTGAGCACTTCTACCCATTTCTTGAGGCATGTCCTGGGTGTCAACCTCAACATCACCATGGCTCTGAGCACTAAGATTAGCTCCACTGACAACAGCACTTTGTACAGCTGTGGATACAAACTGTGTGGCATAGTCTGTCATTAAAGTCACTAGTCCACCTTCTTCTTCAATAATACCATGGTTGTGTTTTTGAAGATTTTCTGAGATCTCCTGAAAAAAATCACAGTGTACAGTCAAATTACAAAGGCCAAAAAAAAAAATCAACATAGAACATATTATTTTAGGGTCAAAGTTTAAATCTTCTGACAGAAAATTTGAATTGAAGAAATTTCTGTTAATGTTTACCCAATCCAAGTTCACCAAAATAAAAAAAATCTTTGCACATTTTAAACCAGGCATATATGAATTCAAACAACATACCTTATGAGACTAATGTGCTATTAAATGAAAAAAAGTCAACCTAAATGCTGATAGCAAAAGTTTATATCAATGCCAGTTAATGAGAAAAAACAATCCAAGAAATCGTTCTATTATGTGTTACAAATTGACTGACAATAAGAAAATATAACATTGTCAAGCGATTGCCAAAACTAATGTATAGATCAGTGATTTTTTTTACAATATGGAGAAAACCAATTAGTCCACTACAAAACCATTAAGCAAACAGCCAATCATCAAATATAATTCAGATTTTGAAAGGTATGTCTATGTTCCTGGCACGTTATTGGCAGTTTTTCATCCTGCTACAATAATTTGAAAAAAATAAAATTTCTCATGATATTCAAACGATGAAAGGGTTCGATAGAACAGAGGGGTTAGTGGACTATATTTATAGAGAGAAAAAGACAAACTGTAAATAATGTAGCAGCATTATCGAGTCACTAAACTGTAAACAACGTAGAAGCATTATCGAATCACTAAACTGTAAACAATGTAGAAGCATTATCGAATCACTAAACTGTAAACAACGTAGAAGCATTATCGAATCACTAAGCTGTAAACAACGTAGAAGCATTATCGAATCATTAAACTGTAAACAACGTAGAAGCATTATCGAATCACTAAACTGTAAACAACGTAGAAGCATTATCGAATCACTAAACTGTAAACAACGTAGAAGCATTATCGAATCATTAAACTGTAAACAACGTAGAAGCATTATCGAATCACTAAACTGTAAACAACGTAGAAGCATTATCGAATCACTAAACTGTAAACAACGTAGAAGCATTATCAAATCACTAAACTGTAAACAACGTAGAAGCATTATCGAATCACTAAACTGTAAACAATGTAGAAGCATTATCGAATCACTAAACTGTAAACAATGTAGAAGCATTATCGAATCACTAAACTGTAAACAATGTAGAAGCATTATCGAATCACTAAACTGTAAACAACGTAGAAGCATTATCGAATCACTAAACTGTAAACAATGTAGAAGCATTATCGAATCACTAAACTGTAAACAATGTAGAAGCATTATCGAATCACTAAACTGTAAACAATGTAGAAGCATTATCGAATCACTAAACTGTAAACAATGTAGAAGCATTATCGAATCACTAAACTGTAAACAATGTAGAAGCATTATCGAATCACTAAACTGTAAACAATGTAGAAGCATTATCGAATCACTAAACTGTAAACAACGTAGAAGCATTATCGAATCATTAAACTGTAAACAACGTAGAAGCATTATCGAATCACTAAACTGTAAACAACGTAGAAGCATTATCGAATCACTAAACTGTAAACAACGTAGAAGCATTATCGAATCATTAAACTGTAAACAACGTAGAAGCATTATCGAATCACTAAACTGTAAACAACGTAGAAGCATTATCGAATCACTAAACTGTAAACAATGTAGAAGCATTATCGAATCACTAAACTGTAAACAATGTAGAAGCATTATCGAATCACTAAACTGTAAACAATGTAGAAGCATTATCGAATCACTAAACTGTAAACAATGTAGAAGCATTATCTAATCACTAAACTGTAAACAATGTAGAAGCATTATCGAATCACTAAACTGTAAACAATGTAGAAGCATTATCGAATCACTAAACTGTAAACAATGTAGAAGCATTATCGAATCACTAAACTGTAAACAATGTAGAAGCATTATCGAATCACTAAACTGTAAACAATGTAGAAGCATTATCGAATCACTAAACTGTAAACAATGTAGAAGCATTATCGAATCACTAAACTTTAATTTGACAAATTTCTTTCTAGAGATGGAACATGGTCAGAGTGAACTTATTTTTTCTCATGATATGGCTGCAATGAAGACATTTAATATCTTTGGAATGGAATATAAATTGTGCCAAGCAAAATTGTTTTCAACAATAATGATCAATAGGTATGAGCTTCCAAGTCATTTTACAGAGAAAAACACAACAAAACGTTTTGATACCTGATTAAGGTACATAAATCTAATAGTCGAATTTCTGTTTTGTAACTCAGTTGAAAAAAAGGGTTTAATTTCTAATTAACCAAGACACAGCGCAGACTTATTCCATTACATTCATCTATATCTTACTATTATCTTTACTATAATAAAAAATAAATATTAAAAAATTTGAAAAATAATCACTTGAAAAAATAGTTCTTGTAATATAAAGCCACAAAATTTTTTTTTCCTATCAAGAAATAGCAGTCATTCTTGTTTGTTGTTCACAATGCTATTGTTAATTTAAAAAATGTACAACTTACTTCTAGATCAGTGCTGAAATCTGAGCTGTGCTTGCTGGAACTAGAACGTCTGGATGTATTATCACTAAGTTGAGAGCTTCTACGTCTTAAGTGGCTCCAAAATTCAATGAAGTCATTGCTGGACCCGTTTGTGCCATGGGATGAAATTGAACCAGACCTGGACCCCCAGGTTGAGTTACAACTTGAGTAAGGACCAGATCCTGAACTCCTAGATCCAGAGCTGGATGAACTCAGAAAGTCCCTAAGTTTTGCTTGCAGATCTTTAGAATCCGTATGGCACGGCTCCCTAAGATCCCCAAGACTCGGGATAAAAAAGTCTGCTGACACTTGCATTTCATGGCAGCCGCTCTGCGGTTCCTGGTAGGTTGCTCCAGGCAGAGTGAAAGATGATTGTGGAGAAATATTAGCAGAAGATATTGAAGACTGTGGCGATATCGATGATGTTGGTTCTAAAAGATTAGAATTAAAGCTGACGGTTGAGGTATAATAATTAAGACTAGAGTTGTCAAACTGAGAGCTGTTTTCATCCATACTGACAGATAAAATATCACAAGTCAATGGAGAAATTATTTTTTCATCTCCTGCTGAACAAGTTATCAGGCTCTTATGATCCAAATTTACCTGCAGTTCAAATCCATTGCCCTCAGTCTTCATTGAATCTCTGACTGTTGGTGAAGGGTCTACATTGCTGCTCAACGATGACTGTGTTACATAGTTTAATCTTTCACAATTAATATCAATCAAACCAGATGACTTTTCTGGATAATGAGTCTTAAAATCTGTATTTTGAACTAAATGAACTGCCTCTAAATTTTCCCTGCTGCCTGCTAAAACTGCAGTATCAACGCTTGAAGATAATCCACGTGATGATAATCCAGAGTGAGATAAATTAGAAGTAAAAACTTTTGGCAAGTTTCCTAAAATATCAAAAGGCCATTTATGAAATATTTCCTTAGTTTCTAAGGGCAGACCTGTTTTATTCACGGTCATAATTTCTGTTGCAATATCTTCGAAAGCTGGAAATGTTTTTTCTTTACAATGTACAGATGAACTATCGGATGAGGAAAAAGGTGTTGTACCAAAGGCACTTGAACGTGTAGGAAACACTCTAACAGCAGTTGGGCTGGGCTCACTGGGCTGCTCTAGATTTAATAAGGGATGAGTCTGCTGTTCAGGAGTAAGTAAACTGATTCTGCTCCTTTCTGTGACTGCTGTAGTACCAGAGCCAGCCGGTTCCGAGGAACACAAGTGAGAGAGCTGCACTTGACTTGCACCATGGGTATCATTTAGTTCATGGGCATATGATGGCTCAATGCCAGGAAAAGCCACATCACGTGTTGTGACTGGATCACTGGAATGAACAAGGGACAATGGCTGCAAAACACAAGAAGTATTAACAATTGGGTCTGACAACACAGGCTGATTAAAAATGTGAGGAACACTGGACAATAATGAAAGCGGGGAAACGTGCAGGCGAGAGTCATTTCCGTGAATAATCCCTGAGATAAAAGCTGGTGGCTGTGTTTTTGATCTGTACAAATCAGCAGTGCTAAAAGCAGCAGAGTTTGATTGCTTAAAAGTTGGCATGTCAGGGCTGGTGTCAACTGAGTCGATTGAATCTGGTGACTGAGGCAGCGAGGGGGTCGTTTGCCTGGAGTCAGCGGGCATGGCGACATTTTCTTGTGCTGCTGCCTGTTCATCACAAGAGATGTGCTGATCGACATCACAGAAAGAACTCAGTGTCACATTCATGTTGACTGACTTTGACTCTGATGACAGATAGACAATCAAATTCAATTCAATATTGTGTAGCTCTATTGTTTTTAAAATAAAAGAAATTTTAATGTAAATTTATCCGGGGAGTTGTATGAGGAATAATGGATTTTAAAAAAAGATAATTGAAAAGCAGGTAAAAAATTATAATCTAATATAATATTAGCGGCCTGGCTTCTGCGTTACATCGAAAGTAGAAAAGAAGAATTCAAAATGGCGTCTTGCCGGCGTCTCAATTCGATAAATGTAGTTATAAAATCTACAGTTTTGAATAGTTTCTGCGGTTTTCAAAGGTGAAACCCAAAGGTGAAAATGTGACATAATTCTATTCAAATATATTTTTATTTGTTTTTTTTTTGTGTGTATTTCTACATCATATTGCATCTTTAAATTGTAATAAAATCATGAAAAAAAATCTGATCTGTCCGTAACCAAAAAATAACCTAGCCTACTTATCAAACCTAAGGAAATTTAACTCTATGCAAAGGTTTTGCAGGGTACAGCTAGTTAAAGCATATTACCCCAAAAGGTACATGCAAAAAAAACAAAATTTATTCTAACACAATATTTGAACAAACTTATCATATAATATCAGCATTGACTAACACATCATTTGAACAAACTTATCACATAATATCAGCATTGACTAATGCATCATTTGAACAAACTTATCATATAATATCAGCATTGACTATACAAAAAAAAAGCAATGATGATGATGCTTTTTTTAAAAATCAGAAAAATTTCTAAGACAAAAAATTTTTGAAAATAAAAAAACCCACTAAAAATCCATCAGGAAAGAGCCAATTTTAAACAGTCAGTTTTTTAACTTACCCATGTCTGGTAAGATGTAGTCATGCTCCTCAGATTGTCTACAAAAACCCACCAAAGCTTTGTTCAAGTCCCTCATTACGAATGACTCTTCATATTGCTTGAAGGGAGGCAGTTCTCTGTAAGACAATGCATCTATTGCGACCATTAGGGGCATCTAAACAAGGACATGCCATGAGGAAAAAAATAATGAATACAAAAATAACAAATAAAATGACATTGGTAGTAATTTTAAATGAAACTATTTGTTAAGAAAGTCCTCAAGTCACCTTATTAGAAAGCTGGCCACTATAGTGTCCAGCAAACTGTAAGGAATCTGCATAGCCCCTGTAACAAGAAAACTGCTCAAATCCTGCGACTGATATGGCTTCATTAGGATCTACACTTTCCATAAACAGTAATAGAGACAAGAGTTCTGGACAAACACAAAATTTGATTTCTTCCTGTCAAATGGTGATGAAAAATTGAAGTCAATTGATTGAATTAATAAAAAAAATTTTAATTGATTCTCAATGATCTAAAAATCATTTTAATTTGGAATGATAGAAGTTTACTACTATTTAAAATAAAATGTTTTACTTACCTGTACTCTGCCTCTTCCAAGAGCACACCCGCCAACAGACTGGTTGGCAAAATCTACCTGATAAAATCAAATAAGTTTTACTAAATGGCATCGCAACTTAAATAGTGTTTATACGATTAGCAAGAAGATTTACTTTGGTCAACTTGACCTATTTTATGCCAGTTAATCAATAAAAAAAAAAAACCTGTATGGCGTGAGGCGCACTGTCCTCAATGCTGCCCTCAAAATACACATTGACCGGACAAAGATTGACTTCACACTCAACCAGCTGGTCAAACTCAAGCATCCACTCTGGCTTCATTGTCTGTTTAAAAAAGAGGCGCAAATAAGACACAGCAAGAAATGTTCTGATGTAAGTTTCTCTAAAAATTAGCAAAATGGATAGAAAAAAGAATCAGAAAAAAAAAAGATGATCAAATCAAATAAAAAGTTTTACTATTGAAAATGAAACAATTCACTTAAGCTTACCTTTCTGGTCACAATAATATTCCCCTGAACTTTCATTTCTCTTTCAATGATGCATTCGAAATAATGAAGTATGCAGCGCAATTTAGAAACTTGAGATGGCCTACAAAAGAGAAATACTTGGTTGAAAAGCTGTATCGAAATTTACTACCGCCAATGAAAGTTTCTGTAAATCGCACGCATTCATAAATGAAAGTAGTTTTTAGGGCTGTACCGGATTCTAATTTTTAGATCCTGCAGGATCGGAACCGGAATCGGATTTAATATTTGAATCCTGCCGGAATCGGAACAGGATTTTACCGAATTAAATAGTAATTTTTCCGAACGAAGAAGTAATTTCTCGCCTAACATAAAAAAAGATATAAGAATGAAAAATAGAATAAAAATTTAGTTTTTAAGTTCTAGATAGCAAAAAACAGTATTAACCATTTAGATCTTGAAGACTGCGACTAAAACCCCTTCCCCAATCTTGAGTTAAGAAAGATAACTCTGTCAAAATAACAGGTTCTTCATTTTAAAAATTTATTTTAATAAAGCTGTACCTAATTTAACCTGATTTCTATTACAATCAAACAAAGAAATGGATAACATATCTTAGAAAGTATAATAAACATGTTTATTAATACATTAATTCCAATATATATATATATATATATATAGTTGCACCACCCGATAGCCTATTTTTCTTTAGTTTTCCATTGTGACGTCACCGAACCGTGTTATTTCATTCATACTTTCATTTAAACCATTATCTGACCATTTCCCATAAAAACGCAAATTAAAATGCATTTCAAATCTAAATCAATATCACTTTAATGTTCAATTAAAAATGCATCTTCAAGTTATTTATCTAAATTTGCAAGGAATTTTATCCGGATCGTGACAAAATCAACAAAATTAAAAAATGTGCAGAAAAATAAATTACTGAACTTTTTGAAAACTGTAAACACCCAAAAAATAGATCGTTGTCTGCTCTTTAAAAAAAGTTAAACTTTGATAGCTAAATATAGTTTATTGAAAACACGGAATCAAAAGTAGCGGAAGATAAGGTGTCGTATTACTAGACCAGGGTCGGCAACCTTTTGAGACGGAAGAGCCTAAAGTTACAATATACAATTTTCTCAATTTTTAAAGAGCCACTAAATTTGTAGTTTCAATATTACGGTATTTGATCAGGCCGCAATTTGACATCGAAAGAGTCACAACTTGACATCGAAAGAGCTGCATGCGGCTCGCGAGCTGCAGGTTGCCGACCCCTGTACTAGACTAAATACAATTCAAATCTTCCTTTTTAATATATTTGGACTTACATATAGAACTAAAAGCGATCGACGTTATTGTAGTTTTAAAATCAAAGGAATTTATTGTTTTAATTTAATTGTATAGCGCTAAATATTTCAAAATTATGTTGCGATAAAAAAATTTCTTACAAATTTCAAACAACAAAGAAATCTGGCTTAATTCCGGCACATTTTAACCGGAACTGGATTTGTTAAAACTGCCGGAGTCTGGCTTAACAGGAACCGGATTCCGGTACAGCCCTAGTAGTTTTAATCATAATTTTTCCAAAGGTGGACATAAATTTTCCATGACATCAAATGTAAAACTTACAGTTGAAGGTGCTGGAAAAATGTAGTGAAGTTGACAATATTCAAATTAGACTTTGTTTCCCTCTTCCTCTCAGGAAAGAGGCACAAAAAGAAGCAAGCCACAACTGAACACACAAATTGCCTCGATAAGACGGTGCTGCCATCTAGAAAATTATTTTGAAGTTAATTTTTTTTTTTTAAAACAATGGCTGACTTAAAATTTTGGCAAACACGCAGAACTAGAAAAAATAAGATTAAATACTCACTGTTCTGTTTCTTGCTGAAATTTAGGCCGTTCGGGGGTCTGTTCTTTTCTATTGCTAAAGCCAAGTCAATAATTCCAGGCAAAACTGTGTACAGGAAGTGCTCCTTGTCACTCTTCGAGACGCTCTTCAGATACTTTATGATGCCATACCAGATACAGTCTGGGTCAAGTTTTTTTTTTACATTGGACTGAATCTGTGACTTGAGACGACTTAAAGGAGATGCAGGGGATTTAATACTAAAGACTGATTGCACCAATCGACTTATAGGGTTGGAACATGTGGCACTGACTGGTTGATTGGACTGAATTGTGACGTATATAGTTTGCATAAACCAGCCTGTCTCCTGAAGAAAAAAAAAAAAGATAATATGATGAAGAAAATAAGAACTAATTAACATTTACTTAATTCAATCATAATTATATTTTTTATAAATTGTATTAATTGTGCTGTTGCATTTAACTGGTTTTAAGCTCTGAAATTATGTTTAAAAAGTGAAATGATTACCTACCTGATCAGAAATATTTTGATTACACAACCGTGTATGCAGTTCTTGCAACAAGTTTTTAATTAAATACCAATTAGGTAGATCAGGAGGTAGAGTTACTTCATACAAGCCCATAACTGCCACCCTTATATTTAGAAAGACTGCTTTTTTATATAATATCTAAACAAAGTTTCATCTGCAGAAAGAAATAAAGGAAAAGTAAACTAATTTTTTCTGTAAAATAAAGTCTGCATCTGAAACAAATTTATCACAACAAAATCTACAATTTAAGCAAGTACTAATGCAAGCAATAATATGTTAATAGGTAGGATGGAAATTTTATAATAATTAACCATATATCACCAGTCAGAATATGTTGTATGATGTTGATTATAAGGAACTAAGCCAACATATTGAGTTAATTTTTTTTTACGTTAAACGTTCCTGTTTTGAATATACGGTGCATTAATATTATGTCCACTGAATTTAAGTCAGACATGACATTTCTTAAAATGTGTACATTTTTTTTTTTCTAAATTATACAATACTATACATCTGAAATGCTTATAAAGTAATGTCCTAGTATATTAAGAGACTAATAATACTACAAATATGAGCAGGTTTTGCGATAAACTGTTATTGTTTCTCTGCACTTCATGAGGTCCTGACAAGAGTATGGAAAAAGAAGATATGCTATCTATCAGTCATAGGGCACGTCAACAATTGCCTTGTGTAAAACCAAAGGTTTACTAGTAGATTGTAGCAAAAAAAAACAAATATCTCAAATAAATATTAAGCTCCCATTGCAGGTGTGAGCAATCTATAATGCAAGATAAAGGTTACTGATAAAGATAAATGTAGCCTGTTACTAGGCCTCAAAACTTGAATAAATTGTTTCCTTATTTGTAGTTTGTAGACTTGTACATGCATGTATTTTTGGTTCGCAGTGGCTCCGGCACCAGCCAAAACCATTATATAAGGGTATAAAGAACATGGCATATATACATTTTTTTTTTTTTCAGAATTTTTTCTTAAGGATTAGGGTTAGGGTGTGGAGCAATATTATCTACGGCTGGTACCCGAAGTAATAAAAATATGGATTCTGCCAGGGACAAAACCGTAGCCACTCAATTTTTGGTTTTGTTTACCACTCTAATTGATGCGATTTATAGGACTTTTATCCCACTAGCACTTAAATCCTAAAATTAACAGCCAATCTCTACAACTCGCTATTCTTCCTAAATCTTAACAAATAATAATGATAAGCTTATTTATAAATAAATTATTTATTATTAGTTTTTTTTTAATTTTCTGCCAATACTCAAAATAACTAGTAGTAGTAGTAACAGTACTAACAGTATTGTCAGTAAAGAATTTCAATGTCAGAGCATACAAGTTAAAGCACCGCCATACATTGAGTGACTCTCGATTTAGAATAACATATTCATGTTTGAAACATATTTTAATAATATATAAACAAATATGTAAATAATAGGGCTGCTAATTTTATTACGATATATTTCGGTCGCTTGTACATTACAGATTACAGAAGAGCTCTCATTTTAATGTTTATAAACGAAAGAAAACTTGTTTATTTAAAATTTGAAACTGTGAGCTGCACTTAAAATAAAATCCAGGTATTAGGTAGAATTTAATATTGGTCTGCAAAAGCTCTTAAAATACCTTTAGACAATTCCAGTGCACGACGTTGACTGAAATGCATTACGAACTAAATGCTCCGCACTTTACGATGTCTCCCATGTTGGTTGTCATGTGCGCGCGCAGCTCATGGTACAGTACTGTAATAATAGCATTTGAGTAACATATAACAGGCATCTTAGATCCCTTGGCAAACCAATATGCCATCTCAATTCATGTAGCCTACTCGTCACCATTACATTAAAATGAATGTTCTGCTCATTAGATAGTTAGATGAAAACAAAATCTACGATGACTAGCACTTTTATTACTGAAGAAAGAAGTTATCATTAGAAGCGAATAAAATTTGGCTAAAGCAGAACCTTTCGTATGCGACAACCAATAGCCTTCAATTCACTGGCGGCGCCCCCCCCCCCCCTTGAATTTCCAGTCTGCCCCCCCCCCCCTAAAATTTTAACTTTTTTAACTTTTTAATTCATTTTAGTTTATATATATATCATTTTCATTTTCAAAATTCATTTGATTTATTTCTTAAATTTAATATTTGAAAGAAATTATAATTAATTGACATTTTACAGTAATCACATTATTGAGAGTTGTTGTGGCATATTTTAAAACTAGTTGCAAGTACCCGGCTTTGCCCGGGTTTAAAATAATGTTTTCTGTTTATTTAAGAAGCGTAATTTGACGTTTAATTAAGATTTAAAATAAGACGCGTAAAAAAGGGTTTATTTGCATGCAATAAAAGGGTACATTTATCTTAAAGCAATGTGATACACATCATTTTCGGCAGTTCCTCTCTCTCTCCCTCCCCTCCCTTCCTCTTTCCCTCCCTCCCTCTCTCTCCCCTCCCTCTCTCTCCCTCTTTCCCTCCCTCCACCTCTCTCTCTCCCTCTCCCTCCCTCCCTCCCCCCTCTCTCTCCCTCCCTCCCTCTTTCCCTCCCTCTTTCCCTCCCTCTCTCCCTCTCTCTCTCTCTTAGGCATGACTGTAAAAAAAGATGACAATTCCTATGGATGAAGAAATGGAATGTAATAATGCAGTAAGTAATGTGATATTTGGTTCCCCGTACCGATCATATTTATAGTAAGTTAGCTATGTGGGAGAGAAGCTCGTAAAACGTGAAATCGGGGTAAAAGTTTTGTCTTTGATATCCAAAATAATTAATTACAATTAAAGTACCCATTGAGATGGAACGAAACTTGTTTAAGAACATTCCCCATGTAATTTAGTGTACGTGTACCCAGTGGCGCAACCAGCAAAAAATGCTGGGGGGGGGGGCTCACGTATTGAAAAAAGACAGTTTGACAGTCTTTTTTGTAACTTTATAACGTAAATTATGTATAGATGATTTGGCCTGGGGGGGGGGGTGCTCAAGCCCCTGGTTGCGCCACTGCTTGTACCAAATTTCACGTTATTTGGTTGTCTGGATCTTGAGTTTTAAGGGAACAGACAGGCAGATAGCAAATGCGTCTTATAAGTATAGAGAAGTATTGCCATCTACCGAATGACGGCAAATGTAATTTTTAAAGAAAATACAATTATTTATTATCTTTTCTTAAATTACTTTTTGTTTATTCAGTTTCCCGTTTCCGGTTTCATATTCATCATCATTCATGATAATTATCAGTAATTTTCTGATCTAATTTCACTATTAAATTTGTAAACAAACTGACATTACGAATCAGTTGACGACAGAAGTGCTTAATGTTCATTTTTATTTTTTTTTAATATATTATTTTTTAATAATATCGATTAAATACTTGCTACAAAATTACTATATTCTATTATAGAATTAAGGGGGTAAAATGTGTCTTTCGGTCATATTTTGTCTTGCCCCTCCTTAAATTTTCAAGGGGGGGGAGGGCTTGACCCCCCTTAAAATATTTCGTTCCGCCGCCGGTGCTTCAATTCAAAAAAGTCTCGAGAAGCTATGTGACAAAATAAAATATTGTCTGTGCGCAATTTCGGAAATAAATTCCATCATTTTTAGCGCAATAATGGTACTTAGATAAACTAAACGAAAAATGTATGTGCTCTGTTGTAATTTATGTGCGCTCGCTAGTCGAGTTTTGCACTCACGCACATGCACACAGCTCATAAAGAACACGGGACACTTCTTGTATTGATTCCTATAAAATATGTTTACATTGCCCGTCTAGAGCACCCTAAAACACATCTGGGATTCTCTGTCTGGGGCACCCTAACACACATATGGGATTCTCTGTCTGGGGCACCCTAACACACATCTGAGATTCTCTGTCAGGGGCACCCTAACACACATCTGGGATTCTCTGTCTGGGGCACCCTAACACACATCTGGGATTCTCTGTCTGGGGCACCTAAACTCACCTCTGGAATTTCCTGCCAAGCGCCCAAAATGAACGGTTCTACGGTGAAGCGATGTGCGCAAATAATAATTGATTATGTAGGCCTCCACCCGCATTAAATTCACCCTTATACAAGTGTCTTGCCAGCCCATAAAAGCCAATGACGAGGAGAATTGAAAAAAAAGGGTAAGTATGCTATTCAAAATATCAGCATTTTACATCAACACGATTCATTTATTACATTTATGTAATGTACATATACAACTTCACACAAATAAACCTCATCTTACACATTCAATTATTACATTTATGTAATGTACATATACAACTTCACACAAATAGCCTAAACCTCTTCTTATAATAACATTCATTTATTGATTACAATTTTTATGTTAATTCAACTTAATGTATTCACTTATGTCATTTTTTTTTAAATTAAAAGGCCTACGATGAATGCTCGTAGCGTATTCCTGGGACCAGTGGCGCAACCGGGGGAGGCGTCTTGAGCCCCCCCCCCCCCGACCAAATCGTCAATACATATTTTACTATATAAAGCTACTAAAAAGACTGTCAAACTCTTTTTTTTATATGTGAGCCCCCCCCCCCCCCCCACCAGCATTTTTTTCTATATGTGAGCCCCCCCCCCCCCAGCATTTTTTGCTGGTTGCGCCACTGCCTGGGACATCATGTATTAGCCCTAGATCATCTCCTTTTCCATGCAACCATCTCACTATTTCCTATTTTCCCCCAACAAGGGTTGTCACTCTTCCTAGGTGAAAATGAAATTGATCTTTAGATCTTCCCCGCGGATATTTCTCGGACCTAGAAGTCAAAGGAACTATGTAGGTCAGTGACTGACTCACCTTACTGAACATAGGTTGTTCCCCTTTGTCCCCACGAGCGTCTCGTTAATGATACATGTGGTAGTAGTAATTCATTCAATCATGTGACAAATTTCCGGTCGCCTAAACTAGACTGTTGTCTAGGTCAAAGTAAACTGATTCACATGAACTTTAGAATTTAGTATTCACAGTAGGAAAAAAACAACAACAACGTTAATCTGAGTAAAACATTTTTATAGTTAGTCTGCAGGCAGAGGCGGATTTAAGGATGGGTGCACCGCGTGTACAGAGCCACCAAATAGTTCGGGGCCTCATAGAGTCCAACTTTATACCCTCTTAGACAAGTCCCTCTTTTTCTAAAGGGGCCCACCATTTTTTCTGCACACAGAGGCTCAACTGACATGTCCGTCCCTGTCTGCAGGCAAGAAGGGGAAGGGGTCCAAGCACTTGCCAAGGGCCCGGGATAAAACGGCCTAACTGTGACAAGAGCCATGACTGATAGTGATATGCTAAATGTAAATTGCGGGGATCATGAGAGGTGCGGGGCCAAATTTGGAACAATCGGCCTAAGGCCGGCCCTGTCTGGAATCGAATATGTATTTAGATGTTACAAGAAAATATCAGTGTTGTTTAGTTGCCCTGGCTGGAATCGAATCCGCAGTTAGATGTTACAAGAAAATATCAGTGTCGTTTAGTTGCCCTGGCTTGAGTCGAATCTGTATTTAGGTGTTACAAGAAAATATCAGTGTTGTTTAGTTTATCAATAAATAGAGTTTAAAAAAAAAGAGCTATGGCAGTTATGGGAGGGGGGTACAAAATGGGCCCCTGGAAAGGGGAATTATTGTTTGTTAGCAACGCCACTGAGTAAAACAAACACATGTCTATCTTCAAAATTATTTTTTTTTAATCTTTGATTAAAAAAAAAGAGTAAAAAGATCAAAAGTATAAAATTCAAATAAAAACAACTTTTACTCAGTGGCTGTGTGGTAGGGCGCTCGACTGCTGATTCAAGGCTCGAGTGCCTGGACTTTTCCAATCGATGTCCCTACATTGGTTGGGAGAGTAAAGACGGCTGGTCATTGTACTAGCCAGATCCCTACATTGGTTGGGAGAGTAAAGACGGCTGGTCATTGTACTGGCCAGATCCCTACATTGGTTGGGAAAGTAAAGACGGCTGGTCATTGTACTGGCCAGATTCCTGCATTGGTTGGGAGAGTAAAGACTGCTCGTCATTGTACTGGCCAGATCCCTGCATTTGTTGGGAAAGTAAAGACAGCTGGTCATTTTACTAGCCAGATCCCTGCATTTGTTGGGAACGTAAAGACAGCTGGTCATTGTACTGGCCAGATCCCTACATTGGTTGGGAGAGTAAAGACGGCTGGTCATTGTACTGGCCACACACAATCCCACAGACTAGATGTGGCTACAGAAACAAACTGTACTCTACCTGAACCCGATTGTCTGTATAGACTTTATAAGGGGGGGGGGGAGGAACTTGTGACATGACTTAACATAATAAAACCTTAATGACCCATAGAATGTCAATGGTCGAAAATGTGGAATACAAGAAATAAATCCAATGGATCAGGACCATCGTAAAGTGAGTAGTTCATTGAATAGTTCAATGAGTAGTTCATTGAATAGTTCAATGAATAGTTCATTGAATAGTTCAAACAATAGTTCATTGAATAGCTCGATGAGTAAAAGAAAAAGTAAAGTTCCCTTAGCCCTATTGGGCCATCGGGGCAAATGAAGTGTAGAACCCATGACTCTCACGTCGACAGTCGAGTGTCTAAACCACTCGGTCATCCGTCAATGAATATTTCAATGAATGGTTCAATGAATATTTCAAAATGGCCATGAATGGAAACATCCAGTCTCAGGCTAAAGTAACAATGGCTTTGTATTTTGTAAAAAAAAAAACGTTTTTTTTTAGGTTGAAAACTATCAGTGGTTTACCATTGAAGTTTGTCTGTGTCATACACTGACGCCCAGTCTTATCACTTCCCCATTCTCTGACAGTCTTACATTCCCCATTACAAAATCAATGCAATAGTGAAAGAGAACTGTGCAATGCTCAGATGATTGCAATAAACAGGAGATACCTGGTTAGAGTTTAGTGCCCACAGAAATAATAGACAAATGCCCACAGGGACATGGTACATGATGCACTGCACACAGCAATTGATAATAAACTGGTTATACGTTTGAAAAAAAATCTTTGTATATTTTTAGATTATGATGTTAGTCAATAGGCTCGATATTTGATCAATAATGATTTGTTCATAACCTGAAAAAAGAAACATTGAAATATAGAAAAGTACATTAAAAAATCTATTTTTTATAATACAAAATAAAACAAATAGCAAAGATTCAACATAATTTTCTTTTTAAATGTAAAATGATCATCTAATAATTTAAACCATCTGGTAACTAAAAATAGCCACAATAAGTCATATACATCGACACATTTTCAGCATAAAAAGTACAATGTTGTACTAATTATTCCAATGTTTATATATTTTTACCATAAAAAATACAGATAGGATTTTTTTAAAGTGTGAAACAAAATTCTTTGAAAATCTGATTAAGAAACATTTTTTGGGATGGTAATGAATAACAACAATTTTTGAAGCTAAGTAATTTTTAGTTATTATTATTTGTAAATGCTTATAACAATGGTGAGTTCATTTTAAGTAGTCATTGATTTATCCATTATTTTTTTTTTAATTTTTAGTATTTGTAAAAGTAAAAGAAATGCGGAATTTAGCCATTATTTTCTGTTTGTTTATATTTCATTCAATATTGATTACACATAATTTTAATTTATTCAAAACATTAAATATTCAATGAAGTATTACTTATTCTGTGTGGATAAGGATTTTGAAATGTGACACAAAAGAATAGTTTTATTGCTCAACTTTTAAAAGATACAAAGACATGGAAACAGAGCATGCTTACAGATAGGCATTTAATATTTATAATGTATGGCATCAGAATGTAGACCAATGAAAACTGTTTGTCACTGAGTGTTAATAATACAGTCAGAGTCAGAATAGTCAGAGTCAGTGTTAATAATACAGTCAGAGTCAGTGTTAATAAAACAGTCAGAGTCAGTGTTAATAATAGTCAGAGTCAGTGTTAAAAAGAATTTGATCAATAGAAATCAATCAAACTGAGAAATCTTAGATCCAAATATCTGATGTGCAGTCTCCACCCGGGTAACGTATTTCATGAGCTAGCACAGGACCAAATGGCTCAGCACCGAAATCCACAAAAAACTTGTCATTTAGAGTTAAACCCCCTTTCTCCGTGTCCACATCAATCTGTAGCATCCATGAACCTTTTCTGTAGTGTGAATAATAATGTAAGAAAGGTGTTTGAAAATTTGCATAGAAAAAAAAGCCAGTGTATAAAGTTAAACAGAATGTTTCTATCAATCTTTGAATCTTACTTGCACATTTCTGGATAGAACTGTTGGTCCCACGCACTCATCAATGAGTTTGTGACATAGATTCGCTTGCCGTCCAAACTTAGCTGAAACATTTGGGGTGATCCTTCCAGCCGCTTGCCATTTATATAGACTGGATCGGGCTGACACTGAAAATATATAATTAAAAGGAGAGATCTGAAAAAAGTAGCCACAACATTCCTCAAGGCTAGTAGCAGTGGCGTAGGTAGGGTACTGTGGGTTGTGTATGTAGGGTACTGCGGATGGTGTAGGTAGGGTACTGCGGGTTGTGTATGTAGAGTATTTTGGGTGGCGTAGGTAGGGTACTGCGGGTTGTGTATGTAGAGTATTTTGGGTGGCGTAGGTAGGGTACTGCGGGTTGTGTATGTAGAGTATTTTGGGTGGCGTAGGTAGGGTACTGTGGGTGGTGTAGGTAGGGTACTGCTGGTTGTGTATGTAGAGTATTTTGGGTGGCGTAGGTAGGGTACTGTGGGTTGTGTATGTAGAGTATTTTGGGTGGTGTAGGTAGGGTACTGCGGGTTGTGTAGGTAGGGTACTGCGGGTTGTGTAGGTAGGGTACTGTGGGTTGTGTAGGTAGGGTACTGTGGGTGGCGTAGGTAGGGTACTGTGGGTTGTGTATGTAGAGTATTTTGGGTGGCGTAGGTAGGGTACTGTGGGTGGTGTAGGTAGGGTACTGCGGGTTGTGTATGTAGAGTATTTTGGGTGGCGTAGGTAGGGTACTGCGGGTTGTGTAGGTAGGGTACTGCGGGTGGCGTAGGTAGGGTACTGTGGGTGGTGTAGGTAGGGTACTGCGGGTTGTGTATGTAGAGTATTTTGGGTGGCGTAGGTAGGGTACTGTGGGTTGTGTATGTAGAGTATTTTGGGTGGTGTAGGTAGGGTACTGCGGGTTGTGTAGGTAGGGTACTGCGGGTTGTGTAGGTAGGGTACTGTGGGTTGTGTAGGTAGGGTACTGCGGGTGGCGTAGGTAGGGTACTCGGATTGTGTATGTAGAGTATTTTGGGTGGCGTAGGTAGGGTACTGCGGGTTGTGTATGTAGAGTATTTTGGGTGGTGTAGGTAGGGTACTGTGGATTGTGCGGCCGAACAGGGCGCTGAACCAAGAAGGGGCACCGAAAGAGAGCTATTAAATGTTTTTGCACTTTTCAGATTATAAATCGAAGGCGCAAAAACGTAACTGGCAGATGGCGCTACAATAGCTGGCTACAGTGCCAGATCAAGCCCTAAGCCCCAACACAAGGTGCCCCCAGCCCCCGCCGTGTCTAATCAAACATGTATAGCATCGGGACCATAATTTAAAATGCCCACTGAAAAGGACGAATAAAACCTTATTATCGAGTGAAATATAAAATATATTCAATTTGTTTGAATAAATTAATAACTACTCCATTGGCATTTTATTGCTAAGAAAAATAATATTGTTTATAAAATGATACTTGATGTCCAAAGCACATGCTTATATAGCTTAATGGTAAATTCAGGACTGTGTTCCTTTTAAGTTCAACACATTCAGGAACTATACACATACATTAAACATTTTCTCAATGAAATTTATTTGGTGCATTTTGGATATATATAAAAAGAGGAGAGATTATGCATTAGTATTAATAGTGCAATTATATTATTTGACTATGTCATTGCACCATTGAACCCATTGGCGGATCCAGGGGGGGGGGCGCCCCGGCCTCAGCCACCCCCCCCCCCATGGCTCCGACCCCTCTAATGTCTAGACCCTTTTTCTCTGCTGCTCGAAATATAACGTTTTTACAAAGCCACGCCCCCCCCCGTTACAATTTTCTGGATCCGCCCCTGGAACCATACATACTTTACAGCTGAGAATTGTCCTCGTTCGAATCAAAAGGGAAGGGGAAAATATCTTACTGAAAAAAAAGCGGTCAAGTAATATTTTAGCTGCGGATATAGACTTTTCCGAATCCGCGGACTGACAGCGGACGCTTCGTACGGTTAAGTTGCGGACTCGCGGACTGACGCGGATCTTCTTTAGCGTTACCATAAAAAATTTCAAGTCATTTAATCAGCTAAATTTCAGCAATGCGGACGCGCGGACTGACTGAGGACCAATGTTGTAAGATTCTGCGGACGCGGACCCGGACGCGGATCATTGATAGAAATCCATGGACGGACGCGGACGCTAAATTTCAAGATCCGCACACCTCTGATATAGACCCATTCCTCTCTCTCTCCTTCAGCCCCCTTTTTCACCCTGGCTGAAAGGTGCAGTCAACTGCGGACCAGATAGATTGCTGACCATGGACCAGTGTGCTAGTAGACATAGACTAGTGGCACTAGTGTATCACCAACTCCACATGTGGCACTAGTGTATCACCAACCCCACAGGTGGCACATCTTGGATTACCAACGCCACTTCTGGTATAACCACATTCTCAATTTTAGTGCTGAAATCTATCTTCAGGTCTCCTATTTTTTCGTTTCTTTCAGCTCATCTCTGCCTTATCTCCATTCATCTCATAACTGTCAGATTTACGTTTCAATGTGATGGCACTCAGGGTCTTTCCCTTCTTTAATCCAGCTTCTTTAATCCAGCTTCTTTAATCCAGCTTCTTTAATCCAGCTTCTTTAAGTCAGCGACCAGTTCAATTTAGTTGCCGGCTGTCAACAAATCGCTTCAAATTCTTACTTCAGTTCCCTGCTTAAAAGTTGGTTTAGCTACTTTCCGACCATTCCGAGACTGTTCTTACTCCAGTGTTAAAATGTTCGCTACGGGGAGGCACTCAATGACATGGTATTCAGTAGCGTGGCGAGCTTAACTCGCGCCGGGGCATAAAACCTTTAAGCGCCCCCCATTCAAAAACCGTATAATATTATATGTAAAATATACCACTGGCGCCCCTTTGTGAGTAGCGCCCGGGGAATGACGACCCCCTTGCCCCCCATCACTACGCCACTGGTGGTATTATTTAGTTGAATAATACAAGATTTATTCAAAGTCTAATTACAGTGTAAAGTACAATGTGTATAATAGTACAGGCGAAACAATAATCTACTGAGCCTACCTACAACCGACCCAGTTTAAAGAGTCAAACATGTTATGGCCAGGTGTCAATAACGAATTCGCTGCAACAACAGACATCTTGAACTCAGCTGTTCTCTGTGTCCCTCTCTATGTGTGCATTTGTCCCTCTCTAGGTGTGCGTTTGTCCCTCTCTATGTGTGCATTTGTCCCTTTCTAGGTGTGCGTTTCTCCCTCTCGAGGTGTGCATTTCTCCCTCTCGAGGTGTGCGTTTGTCCCTCTCTATGTGTGCATTTGTCCCTCTCTAGGTGTGCGTTTCTCCCTCTCGAGGTGTGCATTTGTCCCTCTCTACGTGTGCGTTTTTCCCTCTCTATGTGTGCATTTGTCCCTCTCTAGGTGTGCGTTTCTCCCTCTCGAGGTGTGCATTTCTCCCTCTCGAGGTGTGCGTTTCTCCCTCTCGAGGTGTGCATTTCTCCCTCTCGAGGTGTGCGTTTATCCCTCTCTATGTGTGCATTTGTCCCTCTCGAGGTGTGCGTTTCTCCCTCTCGAGGTGTGCGTTTGTCCCTCTCTATGTGTGCATTTGTCCCTCTCTAGGTGTGCGTTTCTCCCTCTCGAGGTGTGCGTTTGTCCCTCTCTAGGTGTGCGTTTGTCCCTCTCTATGTGTGCATTTGTCCCTCTCTAGGTGTGCGTTTCTCCCTCTCGAGGTGTGCGTTTCTCCCTCTCGAGGTGTGCATTTCTCCCTCTCGAGGTGTGCGTTTGTCCCTCTCGAGGTGTGCGTTTGTCCCTCTCTATGTGTGCATTTGTCCCTCTCTAGGTGTGCGTTTCTCCCTCTCGAGGTGTGCGTTTGTCCCTCTCTAGGTGTGCGTTTGTCCCTCTCTATGTGTGCATTTGTCCCTCTCTAGGTGTGCGTTTCTCCATCTCGAGGTGTGCATTTCTCCCTCTCTATGTGTGCGTTTCTCCCTCTCGAGGTGTGCGTTTGTCCCTCTCTATGTGTGCATTTGTCCCTCTCTAGGTGTGCGTTTCTCCATCTCGAGGTGTGCATTTCTCCCTCTCTATGTATGCGTTTCTCCCTATCTAGCCCTCGTCTTACTTTGTGTAATCTCTTAGTGTGTTTCACCCCTTGAATCACAGCATTGTCCATTTTACAGCCAGTGTATGGCATGGCCAGTTTCCCGCCAAAACTGTAGGTGGCGGTTATTGCGTAGGTGTTCAAAGTGTAGATGGGGAATGACACTATTTCACCACTCGTATCAATGCGTGTGTGTTGGGGGGGGGGTAAAACGGTAGAAATAATATGTAGGCGTTATCCAAAAGTCGGGATTTCATCTTCATTTAAGGAGGGGGTAGAAAGGAGCTGAAGATGAGCTACAACAGAGCAATAGAATTCACAACAGAACAATAGAATTCACAACAGAACAATAGAATTCACAACAGAACAATAGAATTCGCAACAGAACAATAGAATTCACAACAGAACAATAGAATTCACAACAGAACAATAGAATTCACAACAGAACAATAGAATTCACAACAGAACAATAGAATTCATGCTGTTAGGCTCATTGAAATACTTGACCAAGGAAGGCTAATATTATTGAAGTTAACTACATGGTCAACCTTTTTTTGTTGAGTCTATAGAACAGAAGGTATCGAGCTACTTCATTTATTGCAAATATTTGACACACACAGAGGAATGAAAGAGTTATTATGTTAAGTAAACACACAAGTGTCATTTGTTATTTAGTATTGCTAGAGAGTGAAAGTGGGTCACAAATAGTCACAACACAATGTTGTGATCTATACCATAAATCTGGCAGACACAGAGTAAAGAAACAACATTTTTTTATTTTCTTACTTTCAACTCTTGGTCTTTTAATACTTTCACTGCACTATCGGACAAGATACTTCCGGCAACAAATACCTGGAAATAAAATATTCAGTAATGACACACATCAGCTAAAGATATGTTTTAAAATAAAAAAAGAATTACAAACATAAATAGTGATGCTATTGGAAAAAAATAACACATTTCACTATAATATAAGACTATAAAACACCAATAGCTGTGAACATTTTTATAAGATATATATTACGTTTCATCCCTGTAGTTACCTGTCCTACAAGTTTCGGGTTTCTTCTGTCAGTTATGTCATACTGCCTCATGTCTCCATGAAGCCAATTACTTATGTACAGAAATCTATCATCAAGAGACACAACTATGGCAGAAATCAGACCTACAACGGGATAATGTCATCATTGTGAAATAAGAATTCAAGGACACGTTGCACAACTTTGAACAGTTAGCACAAATAATCTCTTACAGTGGGCACGCATGGACAATTGTTATAAATTATGAAAATATTACATTCCACAAAACTGAATAAAATCATGAATGTCAATGAATGAAACAATTACTTGGCATTTCAGGCAGAGCCCAGCCTTCAACCTTTTTGGATGGAACCTGAATGACTTTTTCAAAGCCCCAATCACCTGTCTGGTACAAACATAAAAATTCATTTGAAAAAAATATTATGAATAGGCCAATATTAAATAAAAAAAAACCCATTCTGAATATGCCCATAAAAAAACCCATTCTGAATATGCCCATATAAAAAAACCCATTCTGAATATGCCCATATAATAAAAAACCCATTCTGAATATGCCCATATAAAAAAAACCCATTAAGAAAAGGCCTATAAAAATGGGGAAGCAAATTTTGAGACCTTTTTTAAAGTAGTGTGACATAGTGCTCTTAAAAATATAGGATTATTTTTTTTGTAGTACAGCTTCCCTTGGTCTAAACAGACTTTAAGGAATTACAGCAGCAAAGTAGATTGGGAGGTGGGGAGCTGTACCCCCAGGCGGCACTTTACAATCTGGGGCTTCATTTACACCACTTTAGTACTTTATCTATATAAATGGGTGAGGGGGCATGATCAGATTCTACTGCTATTGGCTATTTAGGCTGCTAGGTGATGCTGTGTGAAATGTTGGTACATTTAAGATACAAAATATATATTTCTTATACATCAAAAATGGATTAACTGCTGCATTTTATTGCCAAGATTGGCGAATATTGATGAGCTAAGACTTCAATAATTCTTAACGATATAGGTAATCACAAAACAAAAAAAGCCAGGAGAATTGAAAACCATGGAGTAAAAAAAACCCTGAAGTTTCCCTCTTTCTCTCTCTATATATATATCTATACTTATAAGAGGCATTTGTTGTCTGTCTGTCTGTCTGTCTGTTCCCTTATAACTCAAGGTCCAGACAAACAAATAACGTGAAATTTGTTACACATACACATTATTACATGGGGAAGGTTATAGGACAGGTTTCGTTTCATCTCGATGGGTAGTTTAATTGTAATTAATTTTTTTTTATTTTAGTATTTTACTATATTAAAGTAATCTCGACGGCGCCATAAATAAAATTCCTCTGTGACGTCATTTCCCTATGATTGAATAGAACTTGCGCGCTGGTGCTGTATTGTGCCTTTGTGATGCAAAGAATTGTTGATGTTTTTTCATGCTCTCTGATTTGTACAGTTTGAGGAAGGTAAATGAATGAAGAAGGATTTTATAAGAAGTGTGAAGCCATAATAATAAGTATATATATATATATATATATATATATATATATATATATAGAGAGAGAGAGAGAGAGAGAGAGAGAGAGAGAGGGGGGGGGAGGGAGAGAGAGATAAAGAGAGAGAGATAAAGAGAGAGAGAGAGAGAGGGGGGGCAGGGAGAGAGAGAGGAAAGGAGGGTAGGAGGGAGGGGGAGGGGGAGAGAGGAGGGAGGGGGGATGGACAGGGGGGAGAAAAGGAGGGGGAGAGAGGGAGGTGGGAGAGGGAGCAGGGGGAGAGGGAGAGAGAAAGGAAGGGAGGGAGAGAGGGGGTAGGGAGGGAGGGAGAGGGGAGGGAGGGAGAGAGAGGGTGGGAGAGATGGAGGGAGAGAGATAGAGTGCCCGGTTAAGGTGCCAAACGCAGACGCTCATCAGACACCATAAAAGGTGTTGGTTGATTTAGACAGCAGGACGGTGGCCATGGAAGTCGGAATCCGCTAAGGAGTGTGTAACAACTCACCTGCCGAATCAACCAGCCCTGAAAATGGATGGCGCTAGAG
Source organism: Bulinus truncatus (assembly GCA_021962125.1). Taxonomy (NCBI): domain Eukaryota; kingdom Metazoa; phylum Mollusca; class Gastropoda; family Planorbidae; genus Bulinus; species Bulinus truncatus. Next base: position 3,066,546 of record JAGDYQ010000030.1, on the reverse strand, counting down.
CGTCGGACCCCTACCCGTGCATGTCGCCAATGGTGAACGTTACTTGCCATCGGTCCTAGTGCATGTGGGCAGGAGACGCCAGCGTCTTAATGTCTTGTGTGTCTTGGCTGGGATGTGTTGCTCTCGACAACTTTCCCCAGGTGGCCCTTAAAACCCAGAACCTCCTAGCGGTCCGGGCGGACAACGGTAGCCTTGCTCTGGGCTAACGGCTAATCTGGGAGCACGAAAGTGCAACACTGCGAAAAGCGTACCACGACTGTGCGAGGCCGGTACCCCCGGCTTCCCAGTACTGGAACGCGAGGACTATTGAGATGCGGTCTCGCGACCCCCCTACCTTGAGGGGCCTTGAACCAGTTTGGACCATAACATGACACTAAAAGTGAAGGTTACGTAAGAACGAGATCCGTACGGCGCGGAACCCTCGGCTATTAGTCTCGGAAAACCCAAACCCTAGGAACGGGTAAGGGCTTGCAAAACGAAACTTGGCGGCATCGTCTCTGACGTGGGTCAATCGCATCGGACCTCTACAGTACGCGTGGCTGGTCGGGGCTGTTCGTCTGGAGGATACTTCCTGAGACCCACACCCGACCGGTACTATGGGGGCTCAGGCCATCCCTAAGTGCTGGTCGGCCTCATGTCTGACAGAAGACAAAAAAAAAAAAAAAAAGACTGTCAAACTGGCCGTTAATTGGTGATCCAAATAGAAAGTAACGTTGAGCCTCCCTGCTCTGGGAAGCTCCCTGCTCTGGGAACAACGCGAAATCTGAAAGTGTCTCTTAGGTATGCCGATACCTACGCCACCAGCCCACCCCGCTCTGGAGGGCACCTGAACGCTCTTAGGTGAATGGTGGTGGGATGCCCGCAAGGGAACTGCGAAACGCTCCCCCGCTGCAGGACGAGCGCGGGAAGTGAACCCTGGTGTACTCGATACTGTGACCGAACGCTGGTATTGCACGGAGCCAGCCCCTCGACGGCAGATCGGGGTTTCGAGGAAAAAGGTACGCCAACCCACTCTCATTCCGAGAGATCAGACATGTCCGGCGGTAGGCACGCCCCGGCACTGGTTTAGCCTGGGTCGAGGCTGGAGAGGCAACTAAGCTGCTCTGCTTACTCGTCAGACCACCCAACCCGCCCCTCCCTGGGGCACTCGAATGGCAAATGGATAAGGATAAGAAAGGAAATAAAGCGGGTCTGGGCAGCACCCAAACATGCCTCGATGGATGGTTAGGGGGCGGTAGGGCCGCCATCGTTAAAAGTTCGACTACTTGCCCCGGTGCCAAGATTTCAGTTGAAAGGTCTGGCATCGTAAAAATGGCTACTTTCAACCCAGCTCGAGAACCACTAAGGCGGATCGAAGACACTGAGTGTCCACCGCCTGGTTTACCGGACAAGCGTACAGATGGGAGTCGAGTCCCATCACAAGTGAAGGCCAAGTTAGGTCAGGCAAGGCCCCTGGCAAAGGTTAGCTGCTCTGGCAGCCTGACCCAGGCACGAGTGACCGCTGAACGGCGCTACGAGGGAATTCGCACACCCTCAAAAGAGGCTGAGGCTGGTCGAGCCCAGTCCCTGACTAGTGTTGATTGCTCTGTCAGCACGAAATCAGACCGTACGACCACGCGGAGACAAGGGGGAGGCAGACCCCCAAAAGTGGCTGTGGCAGGTCGAGCCCAGTCCTCGGGTAACGCTGGCAGCTCTTCCAGCGGAGAACCGATGGTGACGACCAGCAAGGTATCGAGAACGGGGCTGGAAAGATGGCTGGCTCCGCCGCTGATACCTGGCTCGAGAATGAGATGTAGGGTGGAAGGATGTCGGCCTCTACCCCTGGGGATCCCTACCAGAAAGGGCGAACCAGTTACTGTGCGTACCCCCGAGGTACACCCCGACAGCACAGAAATCGACTCAGGCAAGGTAACAGAGAGGGGAGACAGCTGTACCCCTTCAACGAAGCCTTGCGCGACGAAAGAGACTGGGAACTGTCAAGCCCAGCCCTCGGCGATAAACGCTGACTGCTCTGTCAGCGGGAAGCCGAAAGTCATGGACCGCAGGTCACTGTTACCGGGTGTGGCCGAAAGCCCCCCGCCTGAGGTGGCCGGCACCAAGACTGACATAGGCAGGGCACTGCCAACGGGTGTAGCCGAAAGCTCCCCGCCTATGGAGCCCGGCGAGACAAAAGAGACTGGGAACTGTCAAGCCCAGCCCTCGGCGATAAACGCTGATTGCTCTGTCAGCGGTAAGCCGAAAGTTGAGGAGAGCAGGTCACTGTTACCGGGTGTAGCCGAAAGCTCCCCGCCTGAGGTGGCCGGCACCACAACTGACAAGCGAAGACTTGGGAAACGCTCTGGTAAGGCTCAATTCAGGATTGTCCACCTGAATGTCCGGGGTCTCATCCCCAAGAGCCTAGAAGTCGCAAAACTTTTGAACGAGAATGACGTGGATGTTGCAATGTTACAAGAGTGCATCCTTGGACTTAGGACGGTCCACATCACTGGCTATTCGTGCTTCCTTTGTGGGTGTAAGAACTGCAGGGGATTGGTGACCCTGGTCAGAAATACGCTAAATGCTCAGCCGAGCAGCGCCTACGGTCCTCGCGGAAAAACGGATACGCTTGCGGTGGATGTTTATAAGGATGGGAGGAAGTACCATTGTGTCAACGTGTACAATCCCCCCAAGACGGAGCTCAGTCTAATAACAGCTGAGGATACTCTGCTTGGCACCTTCGTATGTGGTGATTTCAACGCCATGTCTCCGGCATGGGGATATGAACGCACTGACGCGGCTGGCCGGAGGATTGAGGAGATTTGTAATATTACAAGTCTAGTTAGGTTGCAGGACCATGAGTCTGTACCCACCTTGCTGCACGGTGCGAGTGGGAGCGAAACGAGACCTGACTTAACACTCGTCTCGGCTGACCTGGCCTGTAACACCTCTTTCCGTGTGCTAGATTGCATCGGTAGTGATCATAAACCCGTTCTCGTCTCAGTGGATATTCCCCCACCTGAGAGAAACCCAGGAGCTAAGCACAGGTGCTGGGTTTATTCAAAAGCAAATTGGGACGCCTTCAAGGCTGCAGGAGACGCAGCCTTGGAAAGGGTAGATACCGAGTGTGGAACAGTCGACGTTGTTTACAAGGAGATCACTGAAGCGATCTTAGGTGCCGCACGTAGGACGATCCCAAAGAGCCTACCGAAACGTAAGTTCAGACCATTTTGGACTACAGCCCTTGCAAGGTTAGTTCGGCAAAGACAAGCCGCTCGTAAGAAAGCTTGTCGATTGAAAACGGCTGAGGCGCGCCGTGAGTATAATAAACTAACTGAACAAGTAAAAAGGGCGTCTGCTGAGGCCAAAAAGCAGAAATGGACTGATACATGCGAGAAGTTGGATCTAAGGGAAAGCCAAAAGACATGGAAATTACTGAAAGACTTGACCCAGGCTGGGACGCTCAGAACTGGCGCCCCGTTGCAAACGGACTCAGGCCTGACGGCTAGCGATAGCAAGAAGGCCGAAGTGCTCAACAAGCACTTTGCAGAGGTCAGCAAGTCGAGTAAGAAGAGTACACTGTCCAAGGCTTTGGATAAAGTCCGACGAGTCAAAGAGAAGGCTGAGTTTGGCACGGAAAATCAAGACACGTTCAGAGCCCCATTCTCTGCCAATGAACTGGCATACGCAGTCAGGAAGTGTCGCATGAGAAAGGCCCCAGGCAGTGACTTGATCAGTAATGAGATGATCACACACCTCGGGGCAGCGGGACAAGCAAAGCTGCTCCAGTTTGTCAATCGCACGTGGTTGACCGGAGAACTCCCTCAGAGGTGGAGGGAGGCTGTCATAGTGCCGGTACTTAAAAAAGGGAAAAAGACTGACCAAGCAGAAAGCTACCGTCCTATCTCCCTCACTTCATGTGTTGGGAAAGTAGCAGAACGCATGGTCAACCGAAGGTTGATGTGGTTCCTAGAGGAAAAAGGGCTCATTACCCCGAAGCAAGGAGGCTTCCGGCGGGGTAGGAGTGCGATGGACATGGTCACGCTTCTCGTCCAAGAAATAGCCGACGGCTTTCAGAAAGCTGAGTCAACGGCGGTAGTTTTCCTAGACCTCAGGCAGGCTTACGATCGAGTCTGGCGACCAGGACTATTGTTGAAGCTACAGCGGTTGGGTGTCACCGCTGAGATGTACATTTGGTTACGCAGTTTCCTCAGTAATCGTACTATCACGACACGCGTTGGGAGCAGCGTGTCGAGGAAACGGACCCTCGAACAGGGTCTCCCACAGGGCTCGGCCCTCAGTTGTACATTGTTCCTAGCTTTCATCAATGACCTGCCTGAGTTTCTGGGTTGTAAAAGCCTACTGTATGCTGACGACCTAGCGATCTGGAAGACCGGAAAGAGTGCCTCAGTCCTTGAGAGAGCACTCCAGAAGGACCTGACTACGGTCGGCTGTTATACTAGGATGTGGGGGTTAGAGATAAACGTCTCGAAGACCGTCTACTCGCTGTTTACCATGGGCACGAGTATCCTTAAGGAGCCATTTAGACTGGAGGTAGAGGGTGAGGTTCTTGCTCTGGAACCTAAGCCCAAGTACCTGGGAGTAACACTTGACAGAAAGCTTACTCTCTGCACACATCTGTCGGAGGTTGCCCGCTGCGCCTCTGACAGACTGAACATTGTCAAGAAGTTGGCGAGCACGTCCTGGGGGGCTCGAGCAGATGTCCTGAGGTCACTGTACATGGGTGCAGTTAGATCTCAGATTGATTATAGCCAGGTTGTGCAGGTCTATGGGTCTAAGTCCTCTTTAGAGGCCCTAGATGTTGTACAGAACCAGGCTCTCCGGCTGATCACTGGCACTTTTCGAACGACACCCACAGCAGCGGTGGAAATCATGGCAAATGTGCCACCTCTGGGTATCCGTAGAGAGCAGGCCGTCTTGACCGCGTATGAGCGTTTCAAGCGGCAGGAGGAGACCTCTGTCCTAAGGGAGATGGTCGATGGCTGGGTGGAAAGGAAGCGGCTCTCGATGCAGTCTTTTATGCACCATGCAGTGAGACTCGCCTCCGAGATTAAGCTGCCAACTGACCGCCTAATGCTAGAAACTGTCTCAAGGCTCCCGCCTGGCGAGGCTCTTTACATGCCTGAGGTACGCACGACCCTGGTCGAAACCAATGCTGGGAACGCAAAGGATCGCCGAACCATCACGAATGTGGCTTTGGAGGTGATTGAAAGCTACTCGGGGAACGCTATACTGGCCTATACTGATGCTTCTGTATCCAGTAGAGACGGTCGGACAAGCGCCTCGTTTGGGGTTCACATCACCTTCTCACAAACTGGCTTTGTGAAAGACCATGCTGGCCTATGTGGGTCGCTCTGTGCTTACGAGGCAGAGATGACAGCCATTACTGAGGCAGTGGACCACATACGAGAGCTAATCGGTGAGGGTACTTTGCCTGCTCTGGACATTGTTATTCTTACTGACGCGCTCTCTGTTCTCCAAGCTGTAAAAGGGACAGGAGAATGGCCGCTTCTGCTGGAAGCCATGCTGATGGCAATACAGGGTCTTGTGTCCCAACATAGCGTGCATGTTACCCTTCAATGGGTTCCCGGGCATGCGGACGTGCCCGGAAATGAAAGGGCAGACGGCATTGCCAAGGCAATAGTCCAGTCGACAGATTCCCAAGTGCTGCCCGTGAGTGCAAGAAAGAGCTCATTCGAGGCAGCACGTTCCATGATCTGCCTCTTTGGACAATCGAAGTGGTTCTCGGGTTGGGCTCATGGGGTGAACGGACTTAAGATCCGGCAAGCCTTAGAGCGGCCGTCCAAAACTGACCCGTGGTGGAAGCTCAGGCGTGTCGAGCAGGCGCTAATTGCCCAGTTCCGAACTGGGCACTGTCCTATTGGCGCGTACTTTGGGAGGTTGAGGCCCAATGTCGACACCCTTTGCAGACACTGCAGGGAAGTGGAGGAAAGTGTTGATCATTTGCTATTCGAGTGTCCCGGACTGGCGGACCACAGGGTGGACCAGTCCGGAAGCCTGCTGGCCATCGGGCTCTATGGCAGTCTCCAGATGTTGAGAGACACAGCAGGTCTGATCTCACGGGCTCTAAGAGGCTAAGCCTCAGCCCGCAGATAATCTGAGAGAGTTCAAAGAGAGAGAGAGAGAGAGAGAGAGAGTGAGGGGGGCGGGGAGGGAGAGAGAGGGAATGAGGGAGGGAGGAAGGGGGAGAGAGGGGTAGGGAGAGAGAGGTGGAAAGGGGAGGAAGGGAGAAAGGAGGGAGAGAGGGGTTAGGGAAGGAGAGAGAGGGGAGGGAAGGAGAGAGGGAGAGGATGGGAGAAATGGGAGGAAGAGATAAAGAGAAAGAGGGGGCAGGGAGGGAGAGAGAGGGAAGGAGGAGGGAGGAGGATGGACGGGGGTACTTGCAACTAGTATATATATATCATGAGGTTTAGTTGAAATAGACTTCATCCGTTTTTTGATGCCACAGTTTATTCTATGGGATTGTGTGGCTAGCATAATGCCCAGTCCCCCCCCGCCCCCCACCCATCTCATCCTTACAGGGACTTCACACAGCCACTGCATCTCTTAAACCAATAAATGGATGAATTCAATTGGTCTCAGCATGATAAAGCCATTTCTTGAACGGAATCAACTGGACTGACCGGCGTCTTATAAAAGAGATACACAGAGGAACCCAATGAACGGAATCAACTGGACTGACCGGCGTCTTATAAAAGAGATACACGGAGGCACCCAATGCACAACCAACGTATCCCATGGAGGCATCCGGGTCATGCAGAAATTTGACTTCCAGTGGGATGGCACCATCATCTCCCAGGTCTAAAGTCTGGAGTTTCTCATGTGTAGTCCAGTCCCAGACATGGAGGCTGCGTCCATATAAACCTGAATTGCAAATAGACATTATAATTGATCGTTACATTACAAACCGAATAACAGTAACATAATAATCCATGAATATCATAAAAAAAACTATGACAATCTATATAAAAAATATATCATACAAATCCATGACTTTGTATAAATTGAATATTATAACATAAATAGAATATCATAATGCAAATATCATCTCGTTCCTGAAAAAAAAAACAACTTATCAAACATAAAATCATAACAGAATTAAGGAGAAGAATATCATTTACCTGATGTGTATTCCTCTGGTTTGAACCCATTCCTCCAAGCATTGGGTGCACCCCACTCTGAGCTTATCATGACATTGTGTCTGGGCTGATACCAGAAGTCATACCCGATGTGAATGAGGCTTTTCTCCCAGTTGCCTTTCAGGCTGAAATCCTCTCCGTCCAGAAGGACAAACCCACCTATCAAAAACAATGAGTTGATCTTTAAAACAATGAGTTGATCTTTAACATGTAAACTGAAAAAAAAGACATTTTCGCGACTCATTTGAATCACTCCATAGCTGACAGGTGGCCGAGTGTTGAGGTGCACTTAACTGTTGACTTGAGAGTCCCAAGTTCGGTTCTCAGTGAGAAACAAGGAAGTCTTTCCGGGCCATAATGCAAGTGTTTGAAATCCACCACCCCTCCCCAAAGCTTTAAATGGGTACCTGACTTCAGTAAGGAAGTAAGGGCAGCTTGGTGTTGTGCTAACTACAAAATCCATTCATGTGCCGTGGTTACAGAAACAGATGAATTCTACACTTTATCTGCCCCCAATGGTTACAGAAACAGATGAATTCTACACTTTATCTGCCCCCAATGGTTACAGAAACAGATGAATTCTACACTTTATCAGCCCCCAATGGTTACAGAAACAGATAATTCTACACTTTATCTGCCCCCAATGGTTACAGAAACAGATGAATTCTACACTTTATCTGCCCCTAATGGTTACAGAAGCAGATGAATTCTACACTTTATCTGCCCCAATGGTCCTTAAGAGCTTAGGGACATTTACTTCTGGTTAGTGTGTTAAACTACATTTGATTGCTCTTTACACATTTCTATTACCACTAATAGAAACAATCATACAAATCTAGATTTAGAACAATTCATACACACCTAAACTAAACAATCTTACTTTTAGTCTTATCACCATTCATGTCTCCTATGGCACTGATCATGATTTCCCCAGAGCCCAGACAGTGTGACGTGTGTAGGGCACCCAGCCCTGTCTTCTTGTGCACGTCTCCTGGTTCAATGATCTGGGGAAAATATGGGATTCCGAATCACATAAATGTATATATTACATTAAAGAACTTCAGATGTAGTAATACAAAACTTTAATAATATTTTGACTTCACACGTATCTCACCATGTGCATATTTCAATTGGATAACAATTATAGAAGATACATGTATTTTGTATAGTGTTGACGGATAGCTGTCTGGTGCAGAGCGCTTGAGCTTCCCGTGTTTGATTCGTGGTGGGGACAAATGGAATTTGTACATGTGAAATTTGGTGTAAAGTCGGTCACACAAGTCCACCCAGCTTTAAATGGGTAATTGACATTAGTTAGAGAAGTAAAGGCGGCTGGGCGTTGTGCTAAATATACAACCGTGGTCACAGAAACAGACGAGTTCACACTTTATCTGTCCCGATGACCTAATAGGTCAATGGAATTTCGCTTACTACTTCTATGTATTTAGTATAACTGTCATTCCACTAAAGTAGAAATGTTAGGAACATCAGTTGTTGTAGTTGGGTAGATCTCCTCTACCCCCCCCCCCCCCCCCACCTTCCGACTGTGAAGTCGGTCTGTTTTAAAGGACACTAAGAAAACCCGCTGAAACAAGCCCTTCTTTGGATCACAATTTATATTTCATTATCGCGTGGTGCTCGAAGGGAAATAAATGAACTTGGAGACACGATAGAGAAGTTTTGACACCTATACAGTTATCTGCCGCTTTACAAAAAATACTGTTGCTGAGACACAGTATGTGGAACGTTCTGTGCAAGACACATGTTAAACTGATTTAAACTTGACGTCTCGAACCAGTTTCCATGTACTATTCCCTAATCGAGTTTGCCAGTTTATTTGTACAAGGAGCATCATTTGTGTACACCTTTTGAGTTATTGAGTTGTTTTACCTTGTAAAATTTTGGTTCCCTTGGACTTGTGCCAATATCTATCACGTAGATCCTGTCGCTGTTGAGGGCGGGGAGGATCAAACGATTGCGGGACTTGGACGGGTCGTCATAGCAACTAGAGCAGGAGTTCCAACCGGAATGATGCAGCTCATCCTCAAGGTAGGGCATCATCAAACGATGGATTACCTGATTGAACATTGACCAATACATAAATGAACGGTGGATTACCTGATTGAACATTCATCAATACATAAATGAACGGTGGATTGCCTGATTGAACATTGATCAATACATAAATGAACGGTGGATTACCTGACTGAACGGTAATCAGTACAGAAACAATAAATTTTATCTATTTCTATGGAATACTTTGGGTATAGTAACGAACAAGGGGGGGGGAGAGGGGGTACAGAGATACAGTATTGTAGGGTGGCCGATTCCAATGCTTCATGCTCTATGGTATTTTCAACATTCTAAAAATCTCTAAATAGGCCTACTTATTCAACCAAGAGATAGTATCCATCCATCCATATCTGTACAGTTTACACATACGTAAAATGGTATTTACACTCAGCTATATACAAGTGGTAACTCCCAGATGTACGCACATCTTTAAATACAACTCCCAGGTGATCACTTATCTACATAAAAAATGGTAACTCCCAGATGTGAAAACATCTTTATATATAATGATTTCTCCCAGGCGCTCACTAAGCTATATATATATAATGATTTCTCCCAGGCGCTCACTAAGCTATATATATATATAATGATTTCTCCCAGGCGCTCACTAAGCTATATATATCATGATTTCTCCCAGGCGCTCACTAAGCTTTATATATCATGATTTCTCCCAGGCGCTCACTAAGCCATATATATCATGATTTCTCCCAGGCGCTCACTAAGCTATATATATATATAATGGTTTCTCCCCGGCGTGCATCACACATCTATAAATAAAAAACCCCTTACCTTGGAGTATGTGGGAGAGTCTGGATCCACGTCAACAGTTGCCAGATAGTCTGGTTTTATCTTCTTAGTGTGTGGTGGCTGTATGCACGGCAGATAAACTATCTTTTCCCTAGGGCCGTATTTCATAGCGTCCAGTGGGGTCTTATAGCCCGGCCCCGTGTGACAGCACTTACCGGCCGGTGCTACTTTCTTCAAACAGTCCGCCGCAGCTGAAATGACGAATTTATTTTTAAAATCACATTTGCTGGTGAAAAAACGCTCTGGCCATGTTAATGCTATTGCTGCATCTTACCAATAGTTTACAGAAATCATGAATGCGTCCAGTAAATCACAGTACATCTTACCAATAGTTAACAGAAATCATGAATGCGTCCAGTAAATCACAGTACATCTTACCAATAGTTTACAGAAATCATGAATGCGTCCAGTAAATCACGGTACATCTTACCAATAGTTTACAGAAATCATGAATGCGTCCAGTAAATCACAGTACATCTTACCAGTAGTTAACAGAAATCATGAATGCGTCCAGTAAATCACGGTACATCTTACCAATAGTTTACAGAAATCATGAATGCGTCCAGTAAATCACAGTACATCTTACCAATAGTTTACAGAAATCATGAATGCGTCCAGAAAATCACAGTACATCTTACCAATAGTTTACAGAAATCATGAATGCGTCCAGTAAATCACAGTACATCTTACCAATAGTTTACAGAAATCATGAATGCGTCCAGTAAATCACGGTACATCTTACCAATAGTTTACAGAAATCATGAATGCGTCCAGTAAATCACAGTACATCTTACCAATAGTTTACAGAAATCATGAATGCGTCCAGTAAATCAAAGTGCATCTTACCAATAGTTTACAGAAATCATGAATGCGTCCAGTAAATCACAGTACATCTTACCAATAGTTAACAGAAATCATGAATGCGTCCAGTAAATCACAGTACATCTTACCAATAGTTTACAGAAATCATGAATGCGTCCAGTAAATCACAGTATATCATGCATCTAGAATAGTCATTTATACAGCTAGCAACGTCTACTATACATCCAACAAAATCTATGAAACATTCAGCTAACAATATCTGATATTCAGCCAGTTAAGTCTATAATAAATTCAGCAAAATGTTTCATAGATGCAGAATAGTAGGCATATAGCACGAGCATGGTCTGACACAAACACGTACATGGTCTGACACTAACACGTACATGGTCTGACACTAACACGCACATGGTCTGACACTAACACGCACATGGTCTGACACAAACACGTACATGGTCTGACACTAACACGTACATGGTCTGACACTAACACGTACATGGTCTTACAAAAACACGTACATGGTCTTACACAAACACGTGCATGATCTGACACTAACACGAACATAGTCTGACATTAACACATTTTAAATCAGAAGAAAAGGTTGAAGAATGTTTTCCTTACTTGGGTTACTTCTGTTCATTTTAGGAGAAGTGCTGACCCGTACTATGACATCCTTTTGTCCAGTACATGAGGATATATGGATTGTTTGACCCATGGTCAGTTATTAAGAAACGTTCACTTGCACAAATAGAAATTTACTCTAATAGAGAAAGTATTTTATGCAACACACTGTCTTTAATTCAAGACTGGGTTTTTAAACACAAAAATAAATAAATTAGTTGTAAAAAAATACACTTCATAATATTTCTTTTTTTTTTTTTAAAACAACGTATTTGATAACGTATTACACATTTCTGTAAATATGTTGATGACAAATCAATTAACAACTAATGGAATCAGTTGGATGACAAATCAATTAATAACTAATGGAATTAGGTTAAAAATTGATTGAAAGGCCAAGGTGCTCACTTCAACTTAAACTCTCAACCGCAGTTAACATCTTTACCCTTGCGATATTCTTTTTCGTTATCAATAAATTATCACTTAATTATCTCCGCGAATAGTTTTAACAGGAATAAAATATCCACACTTATAACCAATCACCATAGATTCGAGATCACTTTCAGTACTTTTACATTTTATACTAAATACCAATGATGAACAGAGGAACGTGCTGGCACATAAAATCCTCTGTATTTAATAGACAGGCCATGTAGTTGCAATTTTGTTCGAAATAACACTATGACAACTCAATGTACACCATGACAACTCAATGTACACCATGACATCTCAATGTACACCATGACAACTCAATGTACACCATGACAACTCAATGTACACCATGACAACTCAATGTACACATGACAACTCAATGTACACCATGACAACTCAATGTACACCATGACAACTCAATGTACACCATGACAACTCAATGTACACCATGACAACTCACTCAATGTACACCATGACAACTCACTCAATGTACACCATGACAACTCAATGTACACCATGACAACTCAATGTACACCATGACAACTCAATGTACACCATGACAACTCAATGTACACCATGACAACTCACTCAATGTACACCATGAAAACTCAATGTACGCCATGACAACTCACTCAATGTACACCATGACAACTCAATGTACACCATGACAACTCAATGTACACAGTTCACTTGATGTTTTCTATGCTAGTGTATCAGTGGCGTAGCGAGATTAACTCGCACCCGGGGCACAATACCTTATTAGCGCCCTTCCCATTCGAAAACTATATAATATTATAAGTAAAATATACAATTTGTCGCCCCTTTGTGAGTAGCGCCCGGGGCATGATGCCCCTCCCCCTTCACTACGCCACTGTAGTGTATTATGTATCTAACGCTTGAAGATAATTTATCAACTTTTTGAACGGATATTTGATTACCAACTGTTATGATAGTTTTATCAATAATGTGATCATTATCATTGTTTTTCAAAACTGGGTTTATTCCCTGACTAAGTATTAAATCTCATTATTGTTCAAATTGAAGGGCTTGTGAAATGCAGGAAAATATCTAGAATGGTTAAAAATGATAAATTTAAATCTCAGAAGAAAACCCAAACTCAGCAATTAGAAATATTCGTGTATTTTTTCTTAATTTATTTTCATCTTTCTCGTTTTATCAATGACAACATTTTGATAAGAATCTGGCCAACTGAATGAAATGACCTATTCTAATGTGGCCAACTGATCGAAATGACCTATTCTAATGTGGCCAACTGATCGAAATGACCTATTCTAATCTGGCCAATTGATCGAAATGACCTATTCTAATCTGGCCAATTGATCGAAATGACCTATTCTAATCTGGCCAACTGATCGAAATGACCTATTCTAATGTGGCCAATTGATCGAAATGACCTATTCTAATCTGGCCAATTGATCGACATGACCTATCCTAATCTGGCCAATTGATCGACATGACCTATTCTAATCTGCGCAACGTAAAAAATTGTCGACTAAGAAACATTATCAATAAATAAGAATCACGCTTTCAAGAAATACTTTAACCAAATATCCCTATAAAAACACACAGTCTGTTCCACTTTCTTAGATCAAAGGGCCCATAACTCTGTTGAAGCGAAATAGTCGCGCTTATAAGAAATATAGCAGTTATCCACCCACATACACCATCTTTGTTTATTCCTTAGCGACGATTGAATAGAGAGAGGAAAAGAAAAACAATCAAACTTGCAATTATCTGTTCAATCAAAAAAATGTTCCAAACGAACTCTGGTTACACATTTCTCAGCAATTTGAATTATTATTGTTGTTATAGCAAGTGTATGCAACCAAAGCGAGGTTAAATGAAAGGCCTGTTTGCTCTACAGCAACCTCATCCCTTCAGGTCTACTTCAGTGGTCCTCACCAGAGCAATATAGGCCCGGGATAAACCAGCACGATACGCAGAAGTGTCCTGACAGAACGATCGGTTCCCGGGATAAACCAGCATGATACGCAGAAGTGTCTTGACAGAATGATCGGTTCCCGGGATAAACCAGCATGATACGGAGAAGTGTCTTGACAGAATGATCGGTTCCCGAGATAAACCAGCATGATACGCAGAAGTGTCTTGACAGAATGATCGGTTCCCAGGATAAAAACTGCTCTTAGGGCCCACGCGAAAGCAACTAAAATAAATAAATAAATAATTGCCAGTTAGCATTGGGCCCTTCAGCTAGTGAGGCCCAATCAATAACAACGTGAAATATTGAAGTGATCGATAGACTGAGATCTTTTTTTTTTTCGAGGGGCCACCTTCTTGAGCATAAGCGTCCGACGATCTTGACTCACACAGTATATGCGTCAGACGATCTTGACTCACACAGTATATGCGCCAGACGATTTTGACTCACACAGTATGGTGGAGAAGATAGTCCATGTGCACTTACCAAGAAATGTGCTGTTTAGTCATTGTTGCGTAGGTAAGGTTTTATTGAGGTTATGCATTCAGTTAAAAAGGGTACCCGAAATGTGCAATTTGGGAATGACTGTCTGATAAAACTGTTTTGTTACAAGACACAAAGACGCACATACTGCGCGTTTACCTTACAATAATCAATGACCAGATATAAGAAGAAAGTCGTTGATTGGCATTCAGTCTGTCTCTCCACCACGAACTCATTAATTGCACTATGTCTTTATCTTGTCCTATTTACATTTCATTGTCGCAATTAGTCCGAGGAGCTCTTTTATATTTCACTGTCGTGTGTGTATCGTGGAAACATATAATTATTATTTGAATTACACTGGATGATTACAGCGGTGATGGTGGTGGTGATGTGGTTGGGAGTGGTGGGGGTGTAGAGAGTGGTGGGGGTGTAGAGAGTGGTGGGGGTGTAGAGAATGGTGGGGGTGGAGAGTGGTGGGGGTGTAGAGAGTGGTGGGGGGTGTAGAGACTGGTGGGGGTGTAGGGAGTGGTGGGGGTGTAGAGAGTGGTGGGGGTGTAGAGACTGGTGGGGGTGTAGAGAGTGGTGGGGGTGTGGAGAATGGTGGGGGTGTAGAGAGTGGTGGGGGTGTAGAGACTGGTGGGGGTGTAGAGACTGGTGGGGTGTAGAGAGTGGTGGGGGTGTAGAGACTGGTGGGGGTGTAGAGACTGGTGGGGGTGTAGAGACTGGTGGGGGTGTAGAGAGTGGTGGGGTGTAGAGAGTGGTGGGGGTGTAGAGACTGGTGGGGGTGTAGAGACTGGTGGGGGTGTAGAGAGTGGTGGGGGTGTAGAGAGTGGTGGGGGTGTAGAGACTGGTGGGGGTGTAGAGACTGGTGGGGGTGTAGAGAGTGGTGGGGGTGTAGAGACTGGTGGGGGTGTAGAGACTGGTGGGGGGGTGTAGAGAGTGGTGGGGGTGTAGAGAGTGGTGGGGGTGTAGAGACTGGTGGGGTGTAGAGACTGGTGGGGGTGTAGAGACTGGTGGGGGTGTAGAGACTGGTGGGGGGTGTAGAGACTGGTGGGGGTGTAGAGACTGGTGGGGTGTAGAGACTGGTGGGGTGTAGAGACTGGTGGGGGTGTAGAGAGTGGTGGGGGTGTAGAGAGTGGTGGGGGTGTAGAGACTGGTGGGGGTGTAGAGACTGGTGGGGGTGTAGAGACTGGTGGGGGTGTAGAGACTGGTGGGGGTGTAGAGAGTGGTGGGGGTGTAGAGACTGGTGGGGGTGTAGAGAGTGGTGGGCGTGTAGAGACTGGTGGGGGTGTAGACAGTGGTGGGGGTGTAGAGACTGGTGGGGGTGTACAGACTGGTGGGGGTGTAGAGACTGGTGGGGGTGTAGAGACTGGTGGGGGTGTACAGACTGGTGGGGGTGTAGAGACTGGTGGGGGTGTAGAGACTGGTGGGGGTGTAGAGACTGGTGGGGGTGTAGAGAGTGGTGGGGGTGTAGAGAGTGGTGGGGGTGTAGAGACTGGTGGGGGTGTAGAGAGGGAGAAGGGCAAGGTGAATTCATAGTTAATGGGAGGTTTGTGTATTGAAGACATGTTAGAAATGATTCATAGTTAATGGGAGGTTTGTGTATTGTAGACATGTTAGAAATGATTCATAGTTAATGGGAGGTTTGTGTATTGA
Source organism: Bulinus truncatus (assembly GCA_021962125.1). NCBI lineage: Eukaryota > Metazoa > Mollusca > Gastropoda > Planorbidae > Bulinus > Bulinus truncatus. The sequence continues at coordinate 3,050,535 of JAGDYQ010000030.1, read as the reverse complement.
AGACATGTTAGAAATGATTCATAGTTAATGGGAGGTTTGTGTATTGAAGACATGTTAGAAATGATTCATAGTTAATGGGAGGTTTGTGTATTGAAGACATGTTAGAAATGATTCATAGGTAATTGGAGGTTTGTGTATTGAAGACAT